>CAWUFW010017828.1:0-246430 GCA_963921515.1 Calotriton arnoldi
GCGGCCACTGCGGGGACAGGCGAGCAAGACCACTGACTCATTGTCAGTGAAATTGCTCTCCCACCCTCGCAGCTCCACCATTAAGTGAGGCCTGCCCCTGCACCAAAGGCGCGTCAAAGGCAAGCCTGTCTGCGCCCGTCCGCGACCAGCGCCAGGAACCCTGGACCTCCGCCCCGCCAACGCTACGACCCAGCAGCACTCCACGCACTCAACCCAGGCCGCAACAACAACTGCAAGCTAGCATCACCAGCCGACTCCCACGGACCCTTCAGCTGTCACCGCTGCCGGCACACCTGCAGCACCGCCAAGAACACGGATCCAGCACAACCCGCCCACAAGAACACAACCGAACCGAAGACCCTGCAATGCATCCTCCTCAACGTCCGATCCCTCCACAAACACTCCACAGAAATCTGGGACCTCCTCGACAGCACCACCCCGGACGTAGCGTTCTTCACCGAAACCTGGACCAACACCACTTCGGGACCGGACATCGCCATCGCCATCCCCCAAGGATACAAGATCTCCAGGAAGGGCCGCTCCACCCGCCCAGGAGGAGGAATCGCCATCGTCTACAAATCCAGCCTCCGCCTGAGCACACTCCCTGACGAGCCCACAGAACTGATGGAACACCTTCACTTCAAGATACTGGCCAGCCCCACCGCCACCCTCCGAGGAACCCTCATCTACCGACCCCCTGGACCCCGCGGACCCTCCGCCAACTCCATCACGGACATTATCTCCCGCAGGCCATCGCATCCACCAACTACACCCTGTTGGGAAACCTCAACTTCCACCTCGACAACCAACTGGACCCCAACACCACATCCCTCCTGGACAACCTCCACAACATTGGACTGCGCCAGATCGTGACCGAGCCCACGCACTCAGCAGGACACACCCTCGACCCCCTCTTCACTACAGGAAACTCCATCAACTTCAGCCACACCACCGAACTCCCATGGACTGACCATCGTTGCGTCCACTTCACCTTCAGAACACCCACCATCCACAGACACCAGCACCTGCTTCCAAGAAGAAACTGGACCAAAATCACCGACGACCAGCTCACCTCCTCACTCAACAACTCCACCCCAACCATCGCGGGAAAACAACGACCCCAACACCACAGCCCGAACCCTGCATAGATGGATCTCGGACAGCACCAACACCATAGCCCCCTCAAGAAAAACAACAATACCCGCGCCTAAGAAAGCCAGATGGTTTACCACCAAACTTCGAGAGTCCAGAAGCACATGCCGCCGCCTCGAAAGGCCTGGAGGAACACCAAATCCACAGAAGCCCACGACAACTTCAGAGCCGCCACCAACGCCCACCATCAACTCATCAGAGAAATGAGGAAAAAAGCGATTGAAGACAGAATCTCCACCCACGCGCACAACAGCAAGGAACTCTTCAGCATCATCAAAGAGTTCGCCCAACCCACTGGCGAGTCTACCGACATCCCTCCCTCACAAGACCTCTGCGACAAACTCAGCACCTTTTTCCTCCACAAAATCAAGAGCATCTACGACAACTTCGACGAAGACAACCAACACACTGAACCCTCACCAACCACCCCCGACACCCGGAAACCAGCGATTGACGACTGGACAGCCCTCACCACCGAAGACACACTGAAGACAATGAAGTCAATCCACTCAGGGGCCCCCACGGACCCCTGCCCCCACCACATCTTCAACAGAGCCGCCGACACCATCGCACCCATGCTCCGCCACACCATCAACCCCTCCCTGGCGACCGCCTCGTTCCCCCGACGACTGGAAACACGCCGAGGTCAACCCCCTCCTAAAAAAACCCTCAGCGGACCCCACCGACCTCAAAAACTACAGACCCATCTCCCTGCTCCCGTTCCCAGCGAAAGTCATCGAGAAAGCCATCAACATCCAACTCGCCACATTCATTGAAGAACACAACATCCTCGACTCCTCCCAATCCGGCTTCAGAAAAACCACAGTACGGAAACCGCCCTCCTCGCCGCAACAGACGACATCCGCACCCTACTGGACAAAGGAGAAACAGTAGCCCTCATCCTCCTCGACCTATCAGCGGCGTTCGACACCGTCTCCCACCGCACCCTAATACGCAGACTCTACAACGCAGGAATCCAGGACAAGGCCCTCGACTGGATCCGCTCCTTCCTCTCCGGCAGGACGCAGTGGGTCAGACTCCCCCCTTTCCTCTCGGACCCCACACCTACTACCTGCGGAGTCCCCCAGGGCTCCTCCCTCAGCCCGACGCTCTTCAACGTCTACATGGCTCCACTCGCCCCCATCGTCAGAACCTACGGACTCAACATCGTGTCATACGCAGACGACACCCAGCTCATCCTCTCCCTATCCAACGAGCCCAACACCGCCAGACGCAACTTTCGAGAAGGCATGGAAGCCGTCGCCAAATGGATGAAAAACAGCTGCCTACAACTAAACACCAACAAAACAGAAGTACTCATCATGGGCCCAAACCCCGATGCCTGGAGCGACACCTGGTGGCCCCCGCCCTCGGAAAACCGCCAACCCCCACGGACCACGCACGCAACCTGGGAATCATCCTGGACTCCAGAGCTCAAAATGGACCGCCAGATCAACTCTGTCTCGTCTTCCTGCTTCCACACCCTCCGCCTCCTTCGTAAGACCTTCAAATGGATCCCCTCGAACACCGAAAGACCGTCACTCACGCCCTGGTCACCAGCAGACTCGACTACGGCAACGCACTCTACGCCGGAATAAACAAAAACCTCACCCGCAAGCTACAGAACATCCAGAGCGCCGCCGCAAGACTGGTCCTCAACCTGCCAAAACACTGCCACATCTCCCAGCACCTGCGCACACTCCACTGGCTCCCTGTCGAGGCGAGAATCACCTTCAAGATGCTCACCCACGCACACAAGGCCCTCCACGGCACCGGACCAGCATACCTGAACAGCCGACTCAAATTCCACGCACCCCAAAGGACCCTACGATCAGCCCAGCTCTCCTACGCCATGGTCCCCCACACCAGAAAGACCAGATCGGGAGGCCGCTCCTTCTCCTTCCTCGCGGCCAAAGCATGGAACGCCCTTCCGCTCCACCTCAGACAGACAACATCGCTCCCCATCTTTGCAAGAAACCTCAAAACCTGGCTCTTCGACAGACCCCCTCCCTGATGGATGGAACCTGCAACCCCCCCCCACCCCTAGCGCCTTGAGACCCTTACGGTGAGTAGTCATGCTTTAACAAACCCCTGATTGATTGATTGACAGTTTTCTGACACTAAACTCTGTCTACTTCATTTAGTAAATAGGGTTTAGTGTCAGAAACCTTGGGTGGTTGCATGGGAACACCTTTTCACCACCCATGGTACGCCCCCTTGGCATTAGGTAATGCGCAGCGCTATGTGCTGCTTCGCATTACTTTCCTGTTATTTCCAGGGCTAAACAAGTTAGCGCTGGAAAGTAAATCGGAAAAAAAGAATTGGGCCAATTTGCGTCACTTTTCTGACAGAAACACAATGTAAAATCTTACTAAATCCCTCCCTAGGTCTCTAGTTGGAAGGGGTATGCACCCTCTCCAAGTAGGGACCGCAATCCTATTCAGGGTAACTCACACACTTAAATTAGCCTGTGCTCACCCTCTGGTAGCTTGGCACAGAGCAGTCAGGCTTAACATAAGAGGCAATGTGTAAAGTATTTGTGCACTCCTTATATACAGTAGCACAGTGAAAACACCACAAAAAGACCCCAAACTGAGTTAGGAAAATACATTACTCTTTACTGATCAAAACAAGACCAACACAACAAAAATCCAATCAGTGGATCTTAAGATATGCTTCTATAAAGTATGTTTGCAAAACATTGCTTAAAAGTCACTATGATTTCACAAGGTTATTTGCAGTCATTCTAGACGAGGGTAATGCGATAAAAATCCCTCAGCGGCTTTCCAGTGAGACTTGATCACAATCGTGATGGGATAATGCTCCCAAAAGTCACTAGTGATCCAATAGTTAATGCCGGTCACTTAGACTGATGAAATTTCACAGTTACAGCCACCCGTGAGGGAGCGCAGGCTGGCTACAGGCACTCCACAGGTCCCGCTGCACACAGTACCTTAATGGCAGGGGCACCGATGTCGACAGTACCACATGGGGGCTCCGAGGCATGACGGCGGACTGCTGTTTTGTCGATGGGCCTTTGTAGGTGGGGCCCACATATTCATGTCTTTTGGAAGGGGGCAGCCGAGGTAGCACGCACACAGCATTGACTTTCTCATGCAGGTAGGTTGACGAGCCTTGCGGTCGGGACCCATGTCACTGGCCCAACCCCGGGTAACCCATGCAACATTTTGCTGTTCAGCAGCACTGGGAGGTCTCCCCTCGGCACTGCAGCAGCGTCGGGTAGGAATGTGGTGACTTCAATCACCACACAGCTATGAAGCGCTGCTCCTTGACAAACTCAGCTGCCGATTGGACACGAAGCGCTGATTTTAGACAAACTCAGCTGTGGAACTCGCGGATGGCAGAATCCATCAGCTGTGTAGGGAAATACAATTATTTTATATCCATGAGATGTCCTGAGCAGGGGGCAAGTCAGCAAACCCTTGGAATTACTTGAGTTTTATTAGAGGTTGTAGGGAGAAGATCCAGTCCTCCTCACTCCCAGGCATGAGGCAGCAGGTAGCAGGTAGCAGGCCAAAACAGCAAAGCAAGTAGCAAGGTGGCAGTCCCTTCTACAAAAAAGGTACCCCCTATTTCTATCATTTTAGGTCTGGGACAAGGGGAAGAATACACCAATGAACAATGAGAAAATCCCACTTGACCTGTATTTCTTCCTGAGTGCCAAATCAGTGCTTATGGTTCTAACCCCCCCAAAAATAGATGTGAGAAGGTGATGGTGCAGGCACACACCAATAGCAAGGGTGCATGTGGACACGATATTGAGATTTTGCATTTCTATACTCGGCTTTCCTCATGTCGGGCTCTTTCCTTCCTCTTAAACAGTAATATGTCTTGTATATAGTACACAGAGCAGTTAGGGTTTCAGCTATGGTGCTTTTCTGACTTCACATTTGAGTAGCATGATTAGTTTCACCTAGCTTTTGAGCCTTAGTCCATTTGGAGTTTCATCCAGAGCAATGGTTTCTCACAAAGACACTTTAATATTTTTGTTTTTTAAGGATTCATTCTTTGTAAGACTATGGTTCTGATTGCCCATTTCTGTATATCGCTTGTAGATTCCCCCACTGACCACCTATTGAAGCAAAATGGATTGTAGTGTGGTCCTGAAGAAGGTGGCTGGATGAAAAAAGTGTCCCCACCGAAATGTGCGTTGACCATTTTTTGAGAGTGACCCCAGCTCACAAGACTACAATGACTAAAATCAAATTTCTTTCCCCATTGTATTTTGTTTTCATGTATGTGTAGAGTGGCTGGGTCGGTGTGTATGGAGAGTATGATAGGTGGAGATTCTGGGTGTGTGTAGGAGAGAGTGGATATCGTGTGGGGGGTATCTTCAATTTTAATGTGTCTAATGTGTTCAATGTATAGTGTCTCATCAACGCAATCTATGGAATAACATGTTAAAATGATGTGAAGTCAATTGTGGACTAGATTTGAATGTATTCTTTGGCAATATCAAGTAAAGATTATCAATAAGAAATAAAGATTAAACTATGTTTGACGCTGAGTAGAAGCATTTTTTTAGGAGGGGTCAGAACCATAAGCACTGTTTTGGCACTCAAGAAGAAATGCAGGTCAAGTGTGATTTTTCTCATTGTTCATTGGCAGTCCCTCCTACAGCACAGCAATCAGCAGGCAGCAGGCCAACACAGCAAAGCAGTTAGCAAAGTGGCAGTCCCTCCTGCAGCACAGCAGCTCCTCTTCCTGGCAGAATCTCCTAAGGTCCAATAGTGAACTGAGTATATGGTGTCAGCGGTCCAGTATTTATACCCATTTTAGCCTCTGAAGCAGGGAAACTTCAAAGGGGCCTTGGAGCCTCACAAGGTCCCTGCCCTTCCTTCCCTGGCTCCAGGCGCACTATGGGGGGGGGGGAGGTATGCAGCTCTTTCTGCGGGGACAGCCACAGCCCTATTCAGGTGCAAGTGTCAGCTCCTCCCTCTCAATCTAGCTCAGGAAGACCCATCAGTCTGGTGGTGGGTCATCAGGATGTGAGGGGAACACCTCACCTCCCTCTGTGTGTGACTGTCTAGAGGGAATGCACAAAGCCCAGCTGTCATCCAACTCAGATGTGCATTCAGAGACAGGCAGAAGCACAGAATGGTTAAAGTGAGAAAATGCCAACTTTCTAAAAAGAGGCATTTTCAGACTGGCAATTTAAAATCCAACTTCACCAAAAGTTGGAATTTTAACTTGTGAGTCTAGAGACACCAAACTCAAATGTCTATCTTTTCCCAACTTGAAATGACACTTAAAAGATGTTTTAAGGCAATCCCATTGCTACCCAATGGGAGAGATAGGCCTTGGAGTAGTGAAAATCGAAATTAGGAGCATTTCACTACCAGGACATGTAAACTTTGAAAGTACATGTCCTACTGTTTACATTCACCGCACCATGCCCATAGGGCTGCCGAGGGCCTACCTTAGGGATTACTTATATGTAATAAAAAGGAAGGTTTGGGTCTGGCAAGTAGGTTAAGTTACCAGGTCCAAATGGCAGTTTAAAACTGCGCACACAGGCTCTGCAGAGGCAGGCCTTACTGAGCCATGTTTAAAGGGCTACTGAAATGGGTGGCACAATCAGTATTGCAAGCCCACGAGTAGCATTTAATTTACAGGTCCTTGGCACATGTAGTGCACTTTACTAGGGACTTATAAGTAAATCAAATATTCCAATTGTGGATAAACCAATTGTTATCACATTTTAGATAAAGAGCATATGCACTTTAGTACTGGTGAGCAGTGAAAAAGTGCCCAGAGCCCTAAAGCCAACATAAACAAGGTCAGAAAAAGATGAGGAGGAAGGCAAAAGGTTTGGGATAACCCTGCAATATGAGCCAATTACAACATATACTAAAAGACAAGGAGTTAAATGTCATGTATGTCTACCTACAGGAATTGATATGAACAGTCCAAGGCCCGTTAACACAGTAGATGAAAAGGTCAAGTCAATAAATGCAGCCTTAACCAAGTGTCTGAAATCATGAATTTTGGGAAGCCAGGGGATCATTAAGGTGTCATAGATGCGGGGTGACTAATACCTTAGAAAAGTCCAATCAAAAATGAACACTGCTCTCACCCTTCCTCAAGTTCATGAAAAAGACTAAAAGCAATTTACACTTCAGAACCGATATTGCAGTTTGGGAACACTGTCTCTGTTTGCAGGATGGAGTATCCTTAACTGGGTGCACCAGACGCAGACCAAGACAGTGCACTATATTACATTAAATGCAGTGCTCCTAGTGCAATTGTGAACTCAGGGCTCCATTGCGAACAGCACATGAGTGAAAGATTGCACAGGTATTTGAAGGCACCGGTCTGCCTTTCATTGTAGGTGGCAATCTGGCCTTGCTTTGTAGGAGGTTGACGAATCTCCCTGCTGGTAGGTACAGTGGGTGACTGCAAGCATCTGTAGCTGGACACCTAGACATCCCTAGGTCTGACCTGCCCTCATTGAAGGGGATATCTTGGGGGTGCACTGATTGTACACCACCTCTCTATGACACACAATCAGTGCTCCATCTGACAGCTTGCTTGACCCTGCACATATGGCTTTAATATGGCACAGGTGCAAATATAAATGGTTCCCTAATTTGTATGTACTTGTGATCGTGGTTACCACATTTAGCACCAGCATAATCCATATTACAGTAGGTTCTTGGCATGGGTCTGCAACCCCTTCTGTAATATCAAACTATCATGGGGTGCAAAAAATAGGTGCTCAAGAAGTTTACTCCTCGGGGTATTTTATATAATACAGTCTTATGTACACAACCCTGGTGTCCACTGCAGCACACCCTTACTGTATAAACTACACGTTGAACAAGACAGTGCTCCTGGGGCTGTGTTGTGATGCCACTCAGTGTGAACCAAATGCCACAGATAGGGTCTGTGTGTTTGTTTATCAAAAAACCACTCTGTCTACAGCAGATTATTTAACTTGGAAAATCTCTGAGTTCCTACATGAAGTGCAGACAGCACTGCTTAGAGACACAAAGCAGTAATTCCCACCCTGTAGTTCTGAATTTGTGCTTTTGGGAAGAACAAAAGTACAACACAATTTGTGTCTCCTCATTATACAGCATCATGATACCGCACTGATTAAAAGTAAAACATTCTCTCTGCGATGGATGTGCTAGCTCTTCAAGTTAACACGTACACTGCCGACACTGCAGCTCTGAAATCCAGAGTGATGACAAGAACTGCCACAGAATTTTTCACTATAGGTGGACCCAGCCTGCTTTTTGAGTGGGTCATCAAATCCCCTCAGGAGGTTGGAGTCATTGACTACACCATAGAGTTGAGTTTTCCTGAGATCCCATGTGGACCTTCTTCTGCCTGTAGTGGGTACCCTTAGGGGTGCACTAATTGCACTCCACTTCTGTGGTAGCTTAAAGTTATTGCACATACCTAGAGACCCTTTGCTTGTGAGTTCCTGTCTGTAATATGGTGGAAGTGTTGGCAAATGTTTTCCCTGATCTTGAGTCCATTTTCCCATGCAAATGAGGGAACATCTACTTAACATTGATTGGAGGCAATATATGCACCTGCGCATTGATATTACAGAAGGGGCTGCACAAGCATCTTTAACCATCAGTGATATAGAAGGGATCTTGAAACGCAAAAAAATGGTGCGAATGGATAATGTGCTCCTCTTACACTTCAGGAATGCTGCCTCTGATGTCTTCTTTGTCCCCATATGCATCAGGTTTTTGCTGCCATAATATATTTGTTTTTGCACTGCCCATGAGGAGTAATAAAAAGACCAAAATAAGATGGCAAATGTATTTCGTTGGCAAACAAGACATATTTTCGAATTCCTTGGCAAACAAATTTGAATCCCATATGAAAAATACGTACATCAAGCACAAGACCACGCCAACGACAGAGGAGCAGCTTGGCTTAACACGATATTTGCACAAATACAAAATACCATAGTTGATACAAGCCAGTTAAACCCACAAATATAATATTGCAAATTTCTCCATTTTATGCCGCAATCATAACAGGACCCAAACATGCAGCACACCTTGATAAGCCTCGAGGTGTGGACTTCAAGCTGCAAAGGGATCCACGCTTCACACAAGAGTTTTGTCTCGAAACAGGGAACATAGGGGGATATTCACAAGAATCGGCGATAACTAACGCTAACCTCAGTTAGCGTGCGTTTAGTTATCGCCGTGTACCGCGGGAAACTATTGCCGTGTTAGCGGCGTATTCACAACACGCCGCTAACATGCGATAATTTCCCCTACCGGGTCAAATGGCAGACGATAAGGTTAGCGTCACGGCGATAAAATCCGTAACGCTAACGTGAAAAAAGTGGCGATGGGCCAATTAGCGACCCGGAACGGCACGCTAATCAGCGTCAGCGCACCTTTTTGCACGTTCGGTGGGAAAAACCACTATAAAACGCTCGCCAAGCAGCCCAAAAAAAAAAAAAAAAAAAAAGAAGGAAACCTATGAGAAGAACCATGGAGGAGGCTGGACCCAGCACAGAGGCCAACAACAACGCCACAAACACCCAGGAGGACCAGCCAGAGACCCAGGGGAAGGCCAAGGAGAAGAGGAAGAGGAAGACGCGGTTCAGTCAGCAGGAAAACCAGGTTCTGATTGCGGAGGTGACAGAACACCAACAACAACTTTTTGTCATTTCCACTGTGTCATTGGCAACCAAAAATGCAATATGGCAGTCCATCGTGGCCAAGGTGAATGCTGTCGGAGAGGTGAGGAGGACAGTGGACGACTGCAAGAAGCGCTGGCATGATGTGAGGCGCAAGACCAAGCTGAAACTCGCAGCCAACCTGAAAGCAGCAATGCAGACTGGAGGTGGGAGTCCAGCGCCACAGGAGGAGCTGGATCCGTTGGAGGAACAGGTGTCCCAAGTCATCAGTGAGGAGACAGTGGTCGGAGTCCCGGGACAGGATACTGCTCAACACGACTAGACACAACAGCAACAGGGTGAGTACCAACCAGGGACTGGGGGGACGGGGGTAGATGGGCCCAATGGCACTCATGCACAATCAAATATATTGCAGTGCACACCCACAATGACTGTGGATCATGTCCCGGATCCCCTTGGCCCTGGTGGCATAGACACATATCACCCTACTCAACCAATACATTGCAAGGCACATATTGGTCGGCACACAGACATGGAAATGTACACAGAAAAGTCAAACAAATAAAGTCCAAGTATCATATTAGACCACAAGAGAAGGGCTACATGAAAGAGCAAAGGCCCACATTGATTGGAGATGCGGCAGGCTGTCAAAATGGCCCCCTTGCCTCAACCCCATGCATATACATGTGCCACTATGTCGGAGTTGTGTGCAAGAATGTGCATGTGCAGCAAGGGTGACACAACTGCACATACACAATCTTGCACACAACGTAGACACATGGGCATAATGCCACATGTCTGATGACATTGGTGGTGGCATGCACACTCATGCACATGCTGAGTCACACACACAGTGCATCCACATGTCAAGTATCAGAGAGATGGGGCCCTGTGCAGACGATTTGGAAATGTGTGATGTTGACGCAAGGGGGCCATGTAGACATCCTGCCACATCTCCAGTAAATGTGTCCCCCTGCATGTCCATGAGATGCAGTCCTGTGTACACATTGACGGCTCACAGCGTGAGCCCTGTGGGGCGATGGTGCATGGCGGTTGTGCTGGGTGGGGGAGGGGCAGGATGGGGGGTAGTGGAGTTGGAGAAACGATGTGCTGGAGTCAGGCAAGGAAATAAATAAATCCAAACAATTATCTCACCCTTACTGCATAGCTAACTCGGCGGTGCAGCAAGTGCAAGTCAAATAGTAGGATTCATCAATTACTTACCTAACTCAAGCATGTTGTGTCCCCAACTCCACTACCCCCATCCTGCCCCTCACCTGCCCTGCAACAGCCCCCCGCACCACCGCCCTGCAGAACTCCCACTGCGAGCCGTCACTGTGTGTACACCAAGTGAAAAACCATCTAGTGAGTCTGCATACCAGAAACACATGCAGGGTGATATACACAACGAAGTTACAGAGAGAGGCGTTAGCCTTTTTGGCTTAACGTCTCCCTCCGCCACCTTGTAAAAGCGAGGCTGTCCCATATCCACAAGGACATGGTGCAGCATTGCCTCTCCCCCTGCGATGGTTCTAAGTCTCACAACTCAACGCCAACGCAGGCACCCTTGCACCAGGGTGTAAGGGTGTCTGCAAGCAGGGAGGTTACCTTTATGTACAGAAAGCTGTCCCTTCCTGTACATAAATAAACCATGGCATTTTGCTTTTCCCATGTGTGCTGCACAAGGCAGCACACATGGACAATGCAAAAACTACGATAAATAAAGCAGTCCTCCTTGTATCGCCAACTTGAGACAAGGGTTTTCCTGTTCTCAAGTTTTGTGTTGGCTCCTATTTAGGCTGCCCTTGTGATCATGGGGCAGTGTAAATAGCAATGTGTGTGGCGGGGGAAAGCCCACCACAACACCCACTGCATGCCCCTTTCACGCTAAACACAGCATGACAGTGGGCCTAATCACAAGGCAGTGTTAAGCCACATCAAGTGGCTTAACACTGCCTTGTGAATAAGGCGAGGCCCCTATTGCCACCACATCGTCACAGAAAATGACTTTGTGGTGGCGATAGGGGCCTGTGAATATGACCCGCAATGTCATAACAAACTGACCATGCAGCCAAATGGCACATAGATGCATATCCCACAATGCACCCAAACAGCATACTCCACTCAAAAGTGATGTAATACAATTAGCAGGGGGGCTATGCCCACAACACCACAGGGCAGGGACAATGCATATCAGGAATGTGGCAACCAAATCTGTACTGCATGACTTGTTTGTGCCAGACTCACAGAACTACAATGTCCCTGCAAAGAAGTAAGACAACCAAAGCATGACAACAAGAAAGGATAGCAAAGAAGCAACAAAGAATGACAAGTAGCAAAATGGCACACACACCCCTTAGGTCGAATTGCACACCTCCACTCCCAAGTGTACACATCTGCCATAAAGAAAACACCATTCCACATCAGTCCTGGTGTCAGTTGCCCATGACACCATTATGTGCATGTAAACATAGCTGTTTGTTAAGTCAACTGTGTCAGTGACCAAATATGCAGTAATGGTCGTTATCACCCACACGTAAATTCATGCATTGAATATCCGTAACCAGGACAGCATGTATCATCCATGTGACCAGCTGCGTGTCACATACACAAACACACATCACCCTGCCAATTGATTCTGTTGGCAGGGTGGTGGTGACAAGGCCTGAGCACCACAAATATGCATTGAAATTCCACAGCCATCTAATCCCGGGCCACTTACACATCACACATGGGGTCAACGTAAAGGGCCATTGTTGTTGACACTGTCTGTCCAGCCAGCAACAACAACACAAACTCACGCAGCACCATACTCACAATGGGTAAGCCAACAGGAGGGCAGCAAGCAATGCACACAATACAAACCACAATAGACAAAGCTACCTGGATGCACATGTATACAGCATAGTGCAGCACACATTGAAACAGCAAGTAGGCCTTAGTAGCCAATGTGCCTAAAGGGGGCCCTCCTCATACACAACTAATCTTGCAATCAACCGATGCACATGTGCAGTACACAGAAAAGGTGCGGGTCTGTGAGCCACACTGACAATGCAAGTGCCAGTGCATGATGAATACCATGCCTGCACCCCAAACATCTCCAAACGGTGCATGCCACGTCACAGAGGTGGCTGAGTGTGGGCCACATCCTAAAGGAGCAGGTCACACTCTGACACATCCACGTGTACATACAACCCCTGACGTAACCAAGACCTCTGCTCGTAAACAATGCACACGTGTCCCAACTCTGACCATGACACATATTTAGCCCAGCTTGCAAAATCTCTGCATTGGGAATGCACAGATGTGGAGGCCTACTGCCTGAAAGGGATAATGGGCAGAAAAACAAAAGCTGCATGGGCGAGTATTCCACAATGCAGTGCACACACATAAAAATTGGAGTTCAACCACATTGACTACAATGTTGCACAAACTGCATCACCTTCACAACTGAACAGAGGACACAACTGGTGTCGCTTGTGTGTATAAACTGCCCAATCAGATTAGTCATAGCCGTAAATTGTGAGATGACAATGTACAAGTACAACCTCATACCTGTGATGTAGTCAAAAAAGGCAACATCCAGCAAGAAATAAGCAGCCCCTCACAAACAGTCACAATGTACATTGTCATGCAATCTGCTTGTAAACTCATCCAATGCATGATCATCCATGAAACATACAGTTAAAATACTTCTCCCCTTTAAATTGCAGAGGGACAAACATCACCTCCTGAACAGCAGCCTGTCCCAATCTTCACTGATGAAGAGGAGGAATTCTCAACCATCAACACGGACACCCTCCAACAGCTGCTAGACTCCATCAGCACCCCACCTCCAGGAGCAGGGCAACCCAGCTGCATCCTGCTAACCCCACCCCCTGCACAAACCACACAGCAGCAAGCACCTACCACCACGGCTGTCTCCCAGGACCTCCCGGACCCAAATCTTGAATTCCAAAGCTGTGTGTTAGAGGTCCAGCAGGAGATGGCTCATCAGATGTGGGTGGGGTTTGACAGCATGGCGGCCAAACTTGATTCCGTTTGTGGGTGTCTGAGTTCCATCCCGGACCACGTACTAAACATCACGGACACCCACAGTCCGCTCAATGCTCTCCAACACTCCTTGGCTGTCATTGCTGGAGTCATGACTCAGAGACAGGAACAACTGTCCAGTCAGGGTGGCTCCAGCGATGGCATCCAGGAGTTGGGCCGCATGTGGAGGATAATGGAGAACATGGAGCAGATGCAGGCAGAACAAATGGCTGCCACGGCTGCACACCAGCGAGATGTAGCTGGGATCTTCCATACCCTGCAGATCATCATCACTGCATTGCTGCAGCAAGGCCTGGCGCAGATGAATGCTGCTGCTGCTGCTTCTACATCCACATCTCCGCCCCCTGATGTGTCAGTGCCTCACAGTGCTGCAGCCAATCTACCACCACCCACATGTGAGGCACATGACACATCAGAGGACGAAGATGAGGATGAATCTGCCTTGTTGCAAAGAAGGAAGCGGTAGCATTCATCTAGGGCAATTGGCCAGTTTCAACTTGGTTCTGGGCTGAGCATCATGCCACGGAATATCACCTTCCACTGTCCCCCAATACACTCTGTGACACTCACCTTGGACCTCGACATGGACTGCCATATTTCGTTTGGTTACCAATGACACAGCAATCAGACTGCTGACTGAACTCTTCCTCATCCTTTGGACTTGTCAACCCTAAAGGACTCTGGCTGGCCCTCCACTGGGCATCAATGTAATGTGGGGATTGCATGGCCAAGTACTGGTCCAGTCTCCAACTATGTCAACAGACATGCGAATAAATATCTTTCAATCACACAGATGTCTGTTGTCCATGAACAGGCCAGTATAGCTGTCTGGCTAAATGTAGGAGCAGTGAATCCACCAAAAGGCACATCCAGGTAAATAATACAAATGTCAATGTTTTACTGTGATCCTGATAGGCAGTGAGAGGACCGGGTATGTGTGGACCAGCTTTGCCCCCATTGCTCCAATACACCAATCTGGCAGTATCCCAAATTAGCCCCACATCCATGGAGGAAATAGGCATGTCTGACAAAAGGCAAAGTCTGTTGCAGGCCACAAGTAGTGTCACCCTTTACAATTGCAGGAAAAATATCTCCGGGCATATCTACTCACACCCTACAGGCTGGACGGAGCCTGTTGTGAAGGTACACATTGCATTTCACATCCCAAGATGGTGCACACCATATACACATTGATGAAGATACGTAAGGGCACATGTCTACCAGCCACTAATTGAACCACAATGTCGGCCTCAGTGAAGTAGAGTTGGCAATAGGGACTCACCCCAAAGTGTAAGGCATCAGTCAGCCCCTTCCTGTGGATGGCCAATGCTTACTGACTATGGAACCCTCACATGGTGTGACCACTGTGAGCGGGTAGGGCAATGTGACAAGGGATGCGTGGTGCACTGCACTGACCATGAAGTCAGAAGCAGTGCCACCATTTCAAGGGTGGCATCACTATGAGCCAAAAGATAACAGATGTGAGAATATGCCATGACACTGGCACAAGAGGGAGAAATGCAACATATTGCCTTTGGTAGGCAGCAGAACTGTGTGCATGGCCCAAAACGTTAAAGGTGACAAAATCATGACTTCACAACTCCATTGATTCCCAAGAAGCATATAGGAGAAGTGAAGTCAGTACATCTAACTGTACTACTCCTAAATGCCTGTTGTGAATACCGGAAAAGTTAAACTCATGACTTATTCTCAGATGACTTATTTGTGAATCAGGACCACTGTTCTGCCATATACATTTCCCAATGGACACACAGAAAGACTACTACTTGCATGGCACGGAGGTTCTGCCTCCATGCACAGGAACATCTAATTCTAAAGAATCTGACACACTTGCACGACACAGCAATTGTGCCAAGGTCTGTGCAATGTAGATGGACTCTGTGCAAGGAGCATGTGAGATGCAGGGCTATGATGCAATCTGTGGTACCTGGCGCATACATCCATCTCCATGATGGATAACAGTAGCTACTACAATATCCTCTCAATGCCATGTCCCTACCTTGTGTTGTAAATGCACAACAATGTGCTGGCCAACTCTGTGAGTCACACTTAAGATGTACAACTTCCCAAATGACTGCCCCTAGACTAGGCCATAAATCCTACTTGTCACCCTGTCAACCATGCAACTTTTCGGTGCTCACATCTAAGGTATCCTGACACAATCCATCCTGCTAAGTGACATGTCATGACCACACTTACACATTCAACGGAGAGTCCATTGATGATATTAGATGCATACAAGGTGAAAATACACACTCCACCACATCACCCCTGACATAAGTGCAAGCCAAAATCCAAACTATTAACCTTTTATTATAAAATTGAAAAATGTACCTATCCTACACTAACTATGATCATTACTACTACTACTCTAAAATAAACTAACTAGAATTAAGAGAAAAAGTACCTAAACTATCTACCCTAACTAATACTAAACACGCAAAACATATCTAAGACATCAACCCCCCTCCCACCCTTAAGGCACATCACGAGACAGGACAAAGACATCTAAGCTATACATGAACTACCTACACATTTAACCTACACAAAGATATATTTTTTTGTTATTTTTTTGTTTTTATATTCAAAAAAGACATCAACCCCCCACCCAAAGGAAAAGGAAACTTATCCCCAAATACTATACCATATAAAAACACTAAAACTACCTTAAAATCTAACACTAACTATACCTACACTAAAACTACACTACCTAACACTAAATGAACTTACCTAACACTACCCAAAATACTAGTTCAAACATTGGTGGAAGGGAGAAGAGGGGGATGGGGCACAACATGTCCAGACATCATGGCAGTCCCAGGTGTTTTTTAATGTCCTCCAGGTGCCTTGTCTGCTCGGCCATTTCCCGCCTCATCTCGGCCAGCAGCACGTTGTTGTCCATTATGAGCCTGCTGTGCCGGACAGTAAATGGAATGACCTGATCCGCAGGGCCAGGTGGGATTGTCCCTGGGGTGGGGGTTGTTGTAGGGGGATGGGACACTGACTGACCACTTTGGGACCCACCACTGATGCCAGAGGGGCCTGGGGTGGCCTGTGTGCCACTGCCTTTTCCACGTGTTGCCACATCGACCACAGATTTCCACTTGCCAGCCGCACAGTCCTCCTGGTACCTACGCGCCATGCTGCGGTACCCTTTGGCAACCTTCTTGATATGCTGGTACCGCTCCTTCCTCACCTGGAAGGCGTGTGACTCAGCTGGCGTCATGTTGTCTGTAAAATGTGAACAATGGGAAATTGTGAGTCCTTTAGACTATGCCAATGTTCTCCATTCAAATCCATAATACAAGATCACTTCAACATGGGAGCCCACACTCTAGCGTAGCTATGTGAAGTCAGAGAGCGACGTGGACAACTAGATGTTGAATCCTGGATCACTGACTACATTCTGTGGAGACTGACATGACAGTGCATAGCATGGGACATGTTCTGTCACAACCAAATTGTACTGACAGTGTCCAATGATGTTGCCCTGACATTCCCTGACTGAGAGTGACATGTACAAGGAATCGGAGGGGGGAGGCATTAGCCCCCGGTGTTTAGCACCACCCTCATCCTCTCCTGTGACACTGTGCTGCATCATATGTGCAATGCTCATGTGCAGCCCTGTGTCCCACAGCAACGGTGTGCAGTTCATCTAGTCAGCGGTAACACAGGCACTCTTGCACAAGAGTGCAAGTGTGTCTGTGTTTAGGGGGGCTTGTTGATGAGTAGGAAGGTTGCACTACCTGCACAGGAGCAATCCTGGGACAGCCCTACTCACACTTTCAGCTGTGCTGCATAACGCAGCACACATGTAAACAGGTTGGGTGGCTGAACACTGACTTGGACATGAGGCGCTGTCCCTCTCTCCACCACTACTTCACAATTGGTGACGCGTTGCAGCTATAAAGGGAGAAACATCCTTTCCTCTAAATTGTCACTCATGCATGTCTTGGATCCACTAATATCACTCCGTAGTAAAGCCAAATATGCAGGCCTTTACAACGCAGACTGTTACAATCCATTCACCATTGTAACGGCACCCTGGAGTCATGATGGTTATAGTGTTGTCATGGGTAATCCTTTCTCACAGATAGCATTCGAGAGGCCTGCATTTTGAAAATATGGCACAGCAATAAATGCTGAGCTAAAGCATGCGGGGTAAATGCATGCAGAGTAATGTCAACAATTGTGACAGAGGAGCTCGTACAACTGATCCTGAGTCGGCCTGGGAATGACCCCAAGGAGACAGCTTGGCAACCCCATTGCAGTGGACAAACATGCCAATGAGATTCATAGGGCCATCTTTGCTTGGTGTGTGTGTGGAACATGCCATTGATATGCTTGGCTCACAGCTATGCACTGCCACTCCTGTGAAGCTGGTATGCAGCATACCTACGAAAGCACAGTGCAGACTTGTGTCTGAGCACGCATGGCCTGAAAACCACTGCCTCCTTGTGCATGATAGGGCACACTTGCACAGTCTTCTCAGTCAAGGATGTACATGCATTCCATGTCTGATGATACTCATAGTCAACACCACTTACATGTCTCCTCTCCTATCAGTGCGCTCTGTAATCCACATGCATGTGCTGTGGTGACAGGATCCATAGACCTTATTCCCATGTGTATCACTGACTGGGGATGTGCAAACTTACAACTGGGAGACAAATGCATTGCTCCACCTTCACTTACAGATTTGTACACACTTCTGACCTCCACAATACATCATCACAATGTAGTCATGGTACATGTGATACACACCCATACTGCATACTACAATGTAGATAATTTGAGGTAGACATTCATCACACCGCACTGTGCCAATATATGATGTCCAAACTCACCTGTGACGTGTGGGTCCTGGAATCTGTCAATGTCCCCCATGTGATGATAGGTCGTCCAGCTGTGAGACAACAAAAGTAATTTGTGTTAGTATCAGACGTTAAATCACATGTGTCATATTCATCATACAAATCATCACCATAACTGAAAATGCTACGTAACTGTAGGGTTGCGTTTCATGTTGGCTACATGATTGGTTGTACTTTGCCTGCCATTCACACAAGACCTGTGAATGCTGAGTCTGGCCAAACAAGACAATAATGCTAGCAAACATGCACATACTAGTTGTGTGACACATTCACAAGGCCCCATTTCTACACGCAAAATGATGTAATACATGGTCTGTGTACAAATGCATCGCTGCAGGTCACACACAGCAGTTTCACAGATGTTGGTGGTGTAAGTCACTCTGGAGATCTCCTATTTCATGTGAGCATCTGTTCAGATCTCATAGATGGTCACACGGAGACTCTGTACAAGGGCAGCGTAGCTAACGTACCACAAATTATGAGGACAGCATCTTTACACTTCATTTTGTCCAGCACACAGGTCACAGAAACAATGCTTTGGATTGTACATGTACAGTCACCCTTCCTGTACACATACAATATTTATCCTGCACCCATTTTTGCACAGGTGTGCCAGCTTTGGCACAAAAGTGCTAAGTTTTGCTCCTGCGCAGTGGGTGACACAACCTTGCACCCTATGATTGTCAATATGATATCGCCTTGTGTCTCTGATGTGCCAACATTGTGCGTGGACGCATTACGTCTCCCGGTGCAACATTTTTGCACTTGGACACCAGTGTGTCCCACCCGGCATATTTTTTTTTTCGTTACAGTATTCATGGATGAATTTGAATTTTGAACTTACCACACTCTAGGCCACCGATAAGTCCCACGTAGTCCAGGAGGTCACCCTCCCGGGCCAGGCTATCCTGCCAGCGGTGCTTCCACTGGCGCACGGTGCGCTCCAAATACGGGCAGCATCTGCGCACGCACATGCTCCCACCTCTGCTTGCGCACACTGACAGGGTATCCTGCGAGGATACGGCCTCCCTTCCCCACCTTCAAGGGCAGGAAAAACTTTAACAGCCATAGGAAGCCCCCCAAAGCCCCCTCGGACATCCTGCCCTCCCTGCCCACACCCACCATCTCCCTGCACACACCTAACACCACTGCCAAAATATAAAGAGACCCTAGTTAATATCCCCAACAACTACAAATAAATTTAGCTACCTCAAGACAAACACCCGACAAGATTGAGGACAGGAGACAATAAAACACGTAAATGCAAGGACACCACACTTCACAGTAACACAATCGACAGGACACAGGACACAGCAACACTCTCAAACTCTCAAATCTGCAGCACACACCACCAAACACCTCCAACACTCTCCACAATCACCAACAATCTGCTCAAAAGAGAAACTGAAAGTGCACAGCACTCCTCCAATACACAGGAAGCATGCTGACATCACTTCCTGTGTGAATGCGGCCCGTTTTTTGACTTAGCTATGAAAATCTGCACGCAAAAAGGCTTTGGCCTGACATTTCGTATATATCAATGTGTTTAGCGATGTATTTCCCATCGCTAGTATGAAAAATACATTGCATTTTCGGAAAAGCATGCAGTTTTGCCCGCTAAGTGCAACTTCTTACACAGATGAACATTATTTAATGGAGATGCATCATTTTATAAGAATTACACCATGTTAATTTTGATTGGACCCCAAATGACACCCTAAATTTCATAATTTACCCCAATTGACACCATAAATTTCATTATTTACCCCAATTGATGCCCTAAATTTCATAATTTACCCCAATTGACGCCCTACATTTCATAATTTACCCCAATTGACACCCTAAACTTCATAATTTACCCCAATTGACACCCTATATTTCATATTTTACCCCAATTGACGCCCTATATTTCATAATTTACCCCAATTGACAGCCTAAATTTCATAATTTACCCCAATTGACACCCTATATTTCATATTTTACCCCAATTGATGCCCTATATTTCATGATTTACCCCAATTGACACCCTATATTTCATAATTTACCCAAATTGACACCCTATATTTCATAATTTACCACAATTGACACCCTATATTTCATATTTTACCCCAATTGATGCCCTATCATTCATAATTTACCCAAATTAACACCCTATATTTCGTAATTTACCCAAATTGACACCCTATATTTCATAATTTACCCCAATTGACGCCAAATATTTCATGATGTACCCAAATTGACACCCTATATTTCATAATTTACCCAAATTGACACCCTATATTTCATAATTTACCCAAATTGACACCCTATATTTCATATTTTACCCCAATTGACGCCCTATATTTCATAATTTACCCAAATTGACACCCTATATTTAATAATTTACCCAAATTGACACCCTATATTTAATAATTTACCCCAATTGACACCCTATATTTCATATTTTACCCCAAGTGACGCCCTATATTTCATAATTTACCCAAATTGACACCCTATATTTAATAATTTACCACAATTGACACCCTATATTTCACATTTTACCCCAATTGACGCCCTATATTTCATAATTTGCCCCAATTGACACCCTAAATTTCATAATTTGACCCAAATGACACCCTGATATTCATAGTTGACCACTATTGACATCCTATATGTGATTTGAATACACATATGACACGCTGAACAGTAGATTTTCAAAACACATTTGACACCCTAACATGTCTAGTTTAGAACTGATGTCACACTAAACAGCATCTCTGTTCAGAGGTGACAGATCCACCATCATTTTCTAATTGAGATATTGTGACCACTTAATGTTACACTTACACGTGTCAGAGTGATGTACTCATGCAGATGTTAACATGCACACATGGTATGTGTGTAGAGTTTTTTTTAATGTATACTGTGCTTGGGATCATTTGAAACAGATATATGATTGGTAGGTACAGTCACGATGTGACGTGCTCATGTGAAGAAATTGTCTATGATTCTGCTCCTTTGTGCTGTGCCTGCTGCAGAAGCTGTGGGGTGTGCTCCACCTGCCTCATCTTCATCATCATCTGGAGCATCGCCCGGTGCATCTGGCACTTGGATCCACGGGGCATTGGTGCGTACACATATATTGTGCAATACACAACATGCTATGATCATCTTGCACACTATTTCTGGGCTGTACAACAGTCTTCCACCTGTGATGTCAAGGCACAGGAAACGTGACTTTAGCACGCCAAATGTGCACTCCACAATGCCCCTGGTGATACATGGGCAGAATTATACTGCCTCTGGGCCTGGGTGTTGGTGACTCGCAGGGGTGTCATCATCCATGGGGTGAGTGCATATCCTTGGTCACCTGTAACATGTAATGGAGAGATGTGTCCATTAGTAGTTATGCATGCTGTGTGGGCACTGTTACTAGTTTTTTGGTGTGTGATTGGTGCTACTTTGTGAATAATATTTGGCATGTGTAGCTTCTGGCCAATTGACCAGCATCAATGCAAATTACATTGGCTCACAGATGCTCGTACCTCCCGCACAGTATATTCACTTGTGTGCCCTGCTTGGTTGCATTACTAGCACTCCAACAGTGCACCAATGTCAGGCCTGTCTGCACATGTCCGCAAGCCTGACACCTACCCAAGCAGGGTCCCTGGCTCTCATAACGTCTAACGCTACCACCCATCCGCACTACTCACAGTCAACGCCAGGATAACGTTTAGGTATCAATGGGCCACACCGGACACGGCTCACATTCTGTTCAGCTGCTGCCGCTGCCGCTAGACATTCCCCACCGCCCAACACCTGCAGTTTCCGGTCCAGACCTGCCACAAGGCAACAGTCACCGGCACCCTCAGCTGCAGGGCCCACAGAGGGCGGGGACACTTAGCATTCACCATCAATGTCATCACACACCACGTCATCTACTACATGGGCTACGTACTCAGCCATGATCAGGGACTCCACCTCACATACCACAAGTAGTACTCCTAATCCATTACCCTCTGGCAGATGCTTGCTAACATCGAACTGAGCCAAATCTTCTCGACACTGATCCACAAGTCAGGGCCCACCTTTAACCCCATCTTCACATGTGGAAACTGCGTCCACTTCAACATCACCACTCAACGCCCATGGTGTGACCAGCACAGCGTACAGTTCCTCGTCATGAAACCCCATGACACCCAAACCCACAGCAGGCGCCATACAGACTTACAGGAGCTGAGTCAACGAGGATCTGGTACATTCCACCATCAACAGCAACGCCAACAGCGCAGGCCAGATTTTTCAGCCATGTATCTCCAACTACACATACACACTTGCCCCAATAAGCAACTCCAACATAAAGCGTGCTATGAATGCCACATCGTTCACATACAACATCAAAGATAACAGACGCATCTGCAGACGCCTGGAGTAGGACTTGAGCTAAATGAAGGGAAACATTGGACATCACCACCTACACAGACACGTAGCTCATACTCTCCCTCAACATGGCACCCCCACACACCAGACTGGGGTTCCAGGGAAGATTGCAGCAAGTTGCAACATGGATGTTCAACAGCTGGGGAGTGCTCTACATAGGGGGGACATTGGTCCTCATCCTCCTGACCACACCATCAGCATGTGGCAACACCTGGTGGGCCACCGCTTTTGCCAGCCCAACACACAACAACTCTAGATACCAAGGCCTCGTACTCGACTCCTCCCTCTCCATGTACATACATGTCTACGCAGTGGCCAGTAGCTGCTTCGACAGGCTCTGCATCCTACATGCTGCCTTCACATGGTTCCCACCCCCGTCAGGTAGGACAGTCAACAAAGCTGTCATTGCCATCAGGCTGGACAACGGAAACGCACTATATGCCCACTTGGACATGTCTGTGCTCTACACAATCAAGACTGTCTAGCACACCACCTCCACACTCGGCCTTGTGCATATTCTTTCTTTGTAGGTCGAGTGCCTACATTGCATATACTTGGTTGCCACCTCTCACCACATTTGCTAATGTGTGGCAGAGGGGCTATGCCTTTGGTGATGGTTTATCTACATGGCTGACCCCAGTTACCACAGTTACTTGTGTTGTCGTGTCTGGTAGGTGGGCATGTAGATTGGCATGTTGAATGTGAGTTTGTAACGTGTGCATTCTCACAGTTATGTGTTCCATGATTGGGGAGTTAAGGTGCGTGTTGTGTTCAGTTAGTACTTACCAACGAGCAGTGCGTTTCCATATGTGCCATCCTCAAAGCGCTGATTGATGATGGACTGGCGGAAAATGTAAGAATCATGCACACTGCCTGGGAACTTGGCTACGACATTGGTGACCAGGCCCCGGTGGTCCACTATTGTCTGCACATTGATGGAATGTGTGTGCTTTCTGTTGCGGTATATGTGGGCAGTGTCCGCAGGTGGAACAAGTAGGACATGTGTGCAATCAATTGCCCCCAACACATGCGGGAAGCCAGCTATGGCGTAGAAGCCTTACTTGGTCTCCAGCTGTTCCTGTGCAGTGTTGGGGAAGTGAAGGTGCTGGGGTATCAGGCTGATTATGCCATCCAAAACTGTTGTGAGGAACTTTGATAGGGCTGGCTGTGAGACTCCTCCGACTCTGGCAGTTGTTGGTTGGAATGTACCTGAGGCCAACATGTGCAGCACCGCCAGCAGCTTTGTTTGTGGAGGGATGTTGGTTATCCGCTGTGTTGGTGCCATCAGCCTGTGGGCTATCTGTGTCAGGATGCGGAGGATGGATGTCCTTTTGAGCCTGTAGTGGGCAATGACATCCTCTGGCGTTAGGTTTATGAGGATGGTGCGTCGGCTATAGACCCGCTGTCTTATTTGGCCCAGCCTCGGTGGTGGTCCTGGTGGCATTGGCGGTGGTTGTTGATGCCTTCTTGGTGCTCCAAGCTGCATGATTAGTACATCCATGGCATCAGTGGGTCATCAGATGGGGCTCTGCGGTAGTCTCCCTTATATGCTGCCACTTTTCACCATTTTTAAGACCTCCTTTTGTCTGGTCTTAAGTTCCTGCAGCTAACGGGCCTTAGCGTGTGTTTTTGTATCGCATCGCTGGTCCGGGCGATCGTTGAGAATATCGTGTAGTGGGGTTAGCGTGCGTTTTAGCGGGGGAACGCCTACATTGCATATGATTAGCGGTAGTGGTCGCTGACATCGTTGGCGATGTTGTGAGCAGCCGCAAGTGAGGAATGTGAGGTATAATAAAGATTGCAAACAGTACATATGGCCAATGGAATACACCTCATGCAATATATCTTCTGTGATATTTGCTGGTTGCAATATTTTAAATGCATTCACAGGATATACCAAAAATGGAGCTTAGAGCCAAAAAGAGGTCCTACAGTGTAAGGAAATTGTAGAAGGTACCCTGCAGAGCAATCCTGGGTTCAGGAGAACAAATCGTGCAAACCCTGCTGCAAATTAACTATCCCTGATCGGAGCTATATTTACAGTCACAGTAGGTGGTGTCTATGACCATGTGTGAGAATACAGTAAGAAGAAGACCCTAAAAAAAATAGCAAACTGTGGTAACAAATCATGGACAAGGTAAATGCTATCTCATCTTGCCCATGTGATGCTGAAGATGCTAAAGGAAAATCCAATGAGCAGAAGAGGAGGGTGTGGGTCACAGCAGCACATCACCCCCAGCAGCCTGAGGCCAGAGGTGATAGAGCCCCACCACAGATATTTCTAAAAACCCTGTGAGAAGAATGTTTTGGTAACACTTGACCTCTCTGAGATGAGGCCATCAGCGGAGGAGTGGATTGTGGAGGCACTCATGAGGAATATGTCTCAATACATCACGATGCATTACATCGCGTGCTTTTACAACGTGGTCGTTACAACGACTGCGTTGTTAGTACGCAATACATTTACATCGCAAGTCGTGACAACGACTTACACTAGGGGGCGCGCTGGACTTAGGAATAGTATTAATTACTATTCCTACTCCAGTTTGCGCAACAGTAGGGAAGGTGTTGGAATTCATTTCCAAAACCTCAGCGCCGCCTAGTGCAAGTCGTTGTAATGACTTGTGATGTAAACCATCGCGTACCCACAACGCGGTCGTTGTAACGACCGCGTTGTAATGGTAGCGTGATGTAATGACAGCGTTCTATACGCTGTTTCCCCTCATGAGCAACCACGAAGGAGCTCAGTAGTTGACACAAATTGAAAAATAAAATGTTCTCAGTGCAGTGCTGGAATTGAACAACAATAATTCCAGGAACCCTAAAATTGGGAGACTGTGAAAGTGGGTTTAAAGGGGTGATCCTTGGCGCAGGGTAGAAAGGAGGTGGAGTCAGGTAAGACAGAGTCAAAACGTGTGCTTTCATGAACAGCCAGACTAATGTATAATATTTTGAAGTACATATGCATTATTATTATAAACTCTGTCCCAAAAGAAACTGACAATTAGAAAGGCAATATTGAAGCTGCACTGCCATATTCTAATTGTCTCATATTTACAACATATTGCAAACCTATCACTTAGCTTAACAGAAATATCCACATCTAGTGAAAACAAAATCAGGCATAAAAGAATTAGATATTTTACAGGATGTCCCTAATATTACTTTTGTGATCATTCTGATCTTTATAGTCCTGGTTCTTGCCAGCTATGTAATTAGCGCCATGCCATCACTGGAGTAGCCAAGATCACACATAAGTTTCTGGTTTGAACTTATTTAGGGGAGGGCCATTGCGGTGCACAAGCAACAAGTTGCAGTGGCAGCTAGTAGGGAATGGGGACAGGGGGGAGATGACGACAGGGGGGGGTTGAAAATATAATTTTTTTTAAAACGCACTTACCTTTTCTCCGCTGGCCGCTCCTCCACTTCTCTGCTCTTCCTGACTTCTGTCCGGAAGAAGCTGCAGAAGCTCCTGGGCACACAGACTCCCCTGAGCCAATCACAACACTTCAATGCAGCATTGTGATTGGTCTGAGCGCCGATCAGGACAGGCAGCCTGCGCATATTCCCTACCAGGCTGTCCATTACAGCCTGGTATGGAATATGCAAAGTGCGCATAGTCCACTCCTCATCCCAACCTGAGCCACCAGCCCTTCCCCGCCCCACCCTAACCCAGCCTGCAAAAACCAGAAATAAAATGATAATAACCTTGTTATTATCGTTATATTTTACCCCTTTTCACTACTTTAAAAGCAGTGGGGCGACGCTCCTCCGCCTTAGCGGAGGAGCCGCCACTGATGCTTACTCTGTTGATGTGAAGTGCATTCCTAATAGGAGTTAAAGTGCTGCTCATATGGCTGAAAGCCTGCCCACATTCTGCTGTGGCGATTACAATGGATTTAGAGTGGAGATTAGCGGAATCATTCCATTTGGCGCACGCTTCCCTCCATTGTCATCATACTCCCAAAACCTCCAACTACCCCTGTAGCCAATAGCTGAAAACTTTCAAAGAGTGCAAGCACTTCATTTTCCCCGTACAGAATATCATATCTTCTGGTCAGAATTTTAGGAACAAAATCTTGCAAGAAGAAATAAATGCATTAATGTCTGAAAATACAGCATTGACTGAAATGCTTAGGACATGGGATGACATACTTGTCCTTAGTCTATTTTGGTGGGCATTTGGAAGGTACCTGTCCACTACTAGCACAGCACAATTTTTTATGCCAGTTAGAGCTGTCATTCTCACAGTCACAACCTGCATTGTACTTCCACTATGGTGGTGAATGTGCCTGTTATCAAAAGAGCTATCTATGGGTAATTTAATGTATTCTGCTGGATTACTGGTAGGCCTGGCCGAAATTTAAATTATGTTGGCATAATATGTTTAATTAAATTTAACCTAAAATCTTTAGTATGCCCTTGACTACTATATTATTGTGTGCTGCAGAACTAGTTACTATGGTAGCTATAAATGCCATTACACATACAGCAGACTTTCACACAGTTGCATACAACCAAAAGAAAAAGTTCATAAAAAGCTATATTAATTTACAAGTAGGGCTACTGGAACTACGCCCCAGAGTAGCACCAAATTATGCAGAAGGGTTGGCTAAATTATGCGGCAAGAAAAGCCAAATTATACTGCATAATGCAGTACTTTTTATTATTGCATTACATCATTATTTTGTAATTTTACACATGGTAAAATTGTCTGAGAAACAATTTCACCTCATTAGTACCAGTTTAAACACCAAATACAGACATAAGCAATGAAAGATGACCAATTAACCTTTGCAGAGGGCCTTCCACTGCGCACAAACATGTCACCACATTTTTAACAACTTTTGATCCACTTGAGCTAGAAACGATTTTTTTTTGTTAGAATTTGTGGATTATGCAGCAGATGATGGATTAAGTGGCAAATGTGGAAAATCCATAATTATGGGAAAAAGGCAGTTGCCGCACGATCGCAATAATTCCAGTGGCCCTGAGTATAAATATATATATTGGCGGATTTAATGATAAACTGCCTCACTGTACCTCTAATCTGCACCTCTAACTGGAGATTAGATGTGAAATTTTGCGCCTACACCAAGCCAAGGGACAACATATTGAAAAATAATTAATTGTCTGAACTATGCAGAAGACCCAGTTCAGGCATTAACAACACTGGGTTCTGAAAAGAAGGTAATCATGTGACAACATTAGGGTGATCAAGGTCGGCAACGACTTCAACAGCAACTCCTCCTTGCTGAAAGACATAAATTGTTTGTCAACAATGCATGTGAGAGGCCGCTGCATTCACCCAGGACAGTCTGTGTCTCTGTATCGGGACATAGGCAGGGGAAACTGTTGAGCCTGGCCAGGAACCTAGTTCCTGAGTGATAAATACCTGCCAGAACCAGAATTCAACAGATTCCCATGACATTCCAGCACTGCCTTGGTGTGAGTAATACTGCATCTGTGCCATTAATTGCAACACTGCTACTGCATCAGTAAACATCTGTGCTATTAACTGCAACGTAGCAAGGAGGGTACAGAAATAAACAAAAAAGTGATGGAAGGAATGTTGACTATATCTTAGTCAATGGGAATCAGTAGGGCTGCATTGCATCGTGTATCGCTCACTATGCCACTCTATTTAGAGACCAGCCATATGCAAATCAGTCATGGTCCTGCTCAGTAGGACCAATCCTGCCCATACTGCCAGGCCATTTCCCTCCTTAAGTCTACTTAGCCCTACTCAGTGAGGTATAGCTTGGTTCCCATGGTGCATTGAGCACATACAGCACATACTTGTTGGACATGCATGTTGGACCTAGGGCATCTACAGAAACAAACAACAAAGTGATAGAGGGAATGTTTGTATATCTTTGCCACTGTTGATCATTTGTGTCACAGTCCAGACCCTTGTTATTTTACACTATCCCACTCTAAACATAGGCCAGCTGTATGCAATTCAGTCGCGGTCCTGCAACAATAGGAACAGTCTGGCTAGATCTGTCAGGGCAGTTCTCCTTCAGATGAGAATACATGTAACCCCAGACCAGTTTTGGACTACTTCAGCTTCATCAGTGAGTTATATATCTTGATTCTTGTGGCACAGTTAGCACAGGACTCTTATTAGAATTTAACCAATACACCTAGGGTGCCTACTTCAACAAACAACGAAGTGAAGAAAGGGGTACTTCAATTAATCTCAGTGTCAATTGCTTGGACCACATTCTAGTCCATTGTTTTTAGGCTACTATGACACTAGAAAGAGACTAGCTGTATGCAAACCAATCCTGGTTCTTCTTCAATAGAAAGAGTGCATAGCCGAACCTCCTAGGGAACCACTGTAAAAAACAACAAATTGATGGAAGAAATATTTGAATTAATGTCAGCCACTTGCGATCACGGGGGCTGCATTCCAAACTGCCATTTTTCACCCTCTATGTCACTTTAGACAGAAACCATTTTTATAGAAATCAGTCATGATTCTGCACCAATAGGAACAGTCCTGTCTGAACTGCCAGGTCCCCTCCAGAAGATAATACAAGCAATCGCAGACTGGTTTCAAAATGTGTCATCAGTGAGGTATAGCTTGAGTTCTGTGGCATATTGAGCAGAAGACTCAGGTCTGAGCATACCCCTTACAGTTAAGTCTCTGTCTAGAATGGCAAGGTAGATGAAAACCGATGGAAGGTAATGAGGCCTGAGTGATCGCCTATGGCTAAGATTAATTCAAGCATTCGATTTATACCTTGTTCTTTGGTGCCTATCAAGGTGTGTGGTAAATCAGGCACAGTTCATTTGCAACTGCATTACAGGGGAGAGAGGGTTGCCTCAATGGTTGTTGTTATGTGGGGTTGCCTAATTTTGCGTGGCCTGAGGAACACGGCACATGGTAGACTTTCCACCTTGTGCTTATGCTTTTGTAAATAATGTCTCTAAGTTGGCAATCGGGTATCCTCAGCAGACAAATGAAACAGCAAACAAAATGGAGATGCTGGCAACAGACACTGCATAACAGACTAAGTTACCTTGAAGTCATGCATTGTTGTGTCCATTACTTTGAGAGTGTAAATGTGGAAGGGAACATGGCCTATGAGCAGGAAAGTGTGCATGAAAGAAAATGTTGGAAGTAGTCTTGGAAACGATGGTGCAGGGAGTAGAATGCAATGGGCAAGAGGAAATATCACTCTACTTACATTGAAAACATTTTTGAAAGTTCTTGCAGTTGAAAAATTGTTAGAATTAGTTGTTGAGCTGTTAGATAGTTGGTAGACATGCATATATAGTGTTGTAACAGGAACATTTCAGTGCACATTCTTGGAACAGGTGGCTCAGTAGCAAATATTGTCCTGTTGGACTGATATTGAGATCAAAACTGTTGGAAGAGGAACCACTTCCAAGAAGCTGGAAAGGCAAAGCAAGTTGACATGCCCACAGTCTTCATGATTGGCAATTCATCAATAGATTTTATCCCATAAACATTTCCCCCAACCTCTCCTGCAAGATCTTCATTTCAATTTCCCAGGTTGGGAGTGCATTTCCTAGGCATGATCAATATAGGATGTGATATCAAGTGTATGTGATGGCAATGTATGTGCATCGTATGAAAACATGGACCCAGCAATCCAGAACAATCATCTGAGCACCACTTGGAAAATAAACTTGATTAATTATCCATTTTAAACATACGATCATACTTCAGGAATTCTGTTTTTTAGAAAGCATCTTCATTTTTAAGTTCCTTTCAGAGAAATTCCAATCAAACGCATTTATCCATTATTTGTCCAAACTTTCCCAGTCTGCTGTTTCATGTACTGCAAAATAATTTAGCCACCCAGGGGTAATAGGTACACTATAATTTATAAAAATCTCTTTCCAAAGATTTAACCTCTCACAATGAGTGTAATATGGTATACTATGAAGAGAAGGGGATTCCTTACTCCTTGTTCAATGTAGGTACATGTGCCATACTCACATGCACATCTCCACTTGCAGGTGTCTCAATGAAAGAGCCCTGGCTGCTGATGAGAGCTGCTCCAGCCAAGTCTATATCCACTATGGGATTAAACTTGGGGCCTTCCACAGGAGTCAAATACATTGACGCAATTGATCCAATCTCAACACCCAGTAGCCCTGCCAAGACTTGAACCAGTATTAATGCAAAATGTGCACCCAGCAGTGTGGTAACATCTTCATCCAGAATTGTGGGTTATTCTTCAACCAGAGGTGTAGGCAACCCAGTACCCAGCTGTATGGGCAAATCTACCCAGAATTGCTGTGACCTCTGCAGCTATGGTGACTGCCAGTTCATGGTGTTCTCCACCTGTATCTTTAACCGCCACATCAGCTGTCACTTCAAAAACCATGACCACTGCATCTTCAGCAACCACAGACCCTGCAACTTCAGCAGCCTTGAAAACTGGGTCATTACCAATAGCAACAACTTCAGCACACATGAAAGCTGCAGACTTTGCCACTGTAGGTTTAGCAGGATTCCAGTTTGTGCTCACAACTGCAGCAGTGGTGGGTAAGCGTGACCAAGCGTTATCACAATCCTAGCTTAGGATATCATACCTCTGGAGAGTGGGAGTGTAGATGATGTGACAGGCGAACCCTTGGACTCACAAGCTCATTTTAATGGCTGGAGTGCACCTCACCCCTATTCCAGAAGGGTACAGTTGGACTATCAGAGGATCCTGTGCAACCACCTTCTCACGCAGTGCAGGTGCTAAAGGACTTAAACTATCAGATCAGTTTAATGGTGGCATGGTGGGTATCCCTCCTGCCCAACTATAATCAGAATGCAGAATACATTTCTACTCTCCCTGTGATTCAGAACATTCTAGAAAGCAGTAAATCTGCTGCCAGCAGGATGATCAAACATTGCATCATGAATGCAACAGCAGAAGTACCAGCACAAGTCACACATCAGGACACAAAGCAAATGTCACTGTCACAGATAGCACCACTCCCTCCAAAATATCACCAACATCATCACCCATCCAGCACTAACAGATGTCCTCATCCAGGTCAATGAGAATGTTATGATGGATAGTACTACACTCTGGCTGAGAAACTTTATAAGGTGCAACATCTAGATGTCCCCCATGTTTCTGAACAGTGTCTTAGCAGAGGAAATACCTCCTGATTTTTTCATTCAGGTGGAAGTACTCTATATCAAAGTGTATTAATATAGTGGACACTCCATAATCTATTTGGGTGACCATGATTCAGGTTATGTTTAAAGAATCTAGAAAGTTCTTTTGTGGAAGTTAATTTCTCCTAAATCATGGTTATGTTCTTATGACATTAATCGGGTGCTACGAGATATTGTCATTCAGCCATTTACGTGACTATCAATCCTGTAAATCCACCGTTGTCCATGTGTCAATAAAAATCTCTTAGGGTTCTTGGCTGGCCTGGGTACCCATGGTTTTTCAATCACTACCCATCCTAGGTCATTCTCAGTGTGTTTTGCCTTAAGGTAATGATTTGTTAATGTACGAAATTGGGTTACTGATTGAGGGGAGGTGAAACCCTTCTTAAGCAGCAACCACTAGTCTTCTCAGGGTGAAATTACAAGTAAGCCCTAACCTGTGCTCAACCCTTAGGTAGCATGGCACAGCGCAGTCAGGCTTAACTCAGAGGCAATGTTTAAAGTATTCGTGCAACACTTCAAGCAGTACCACAGTGAAAAAACACCACAAAAAGATACCACAACAGATTTAGAAAGTACTGTAATTTTTAATAAATAAAACAAGAACAAAATTACAAAAATCCAATTAGTGGAACCGGAGATATGCAGGTTTAAAGATTTTAGTAAAAATAGCACTAAAAAGCACAAAGCACCAACTGTGGACATCTGGTCACGCCAGACTGGGACAAAGTCACAAGTTCAGGCCGACCATGATGGAGCGTGGGCAGGCTACAGAGACCAAGTTAGGTCCACTGAATAAGGTACCTTAAATCCTGGTTTGCGTAGTGTTGTGAGGATAGGCGTTGAAGATGTGTCTCACAGCCGATGCGATATGTCGCTTCTGAGATGTGGCGAGACGGCAGTACGAGGTCCTGTATCATCATCAAGGATCCTGTGAATGAGAGCTTGTGATGCAAAGTCTGGCGTCGAGGATGCGTTGGGCTGTCAGGCTATGCACTCATAGAGTGTACTACACTCCACTCTACACCATTCTACTCTACGCTATTACACTAAATGGCACTCCATTTCATTTCACTACACTGTACGGCAGTACACTCAACGTTATCCCACTCTACACCATTCCACTGTACGCTTCTCCACTGTATGCCACTTCACTCTGCCACTCCAATCTATGCCACTGCACTCTATCCTATTACAATGTATGGCACTACACTCTACTATCCCACTACAATCTACTAAGCTACACTCTATAACACTCCACTCTACGGTATTGCATTCTACAGCACTTCACTCTACGTCACTCCACTGTATGCCACTCCACTCTACGCCACTCCAGTCTATGCTATTCTACAATATGCCATTAACTGTACCTCAATTCCACTCTAAGCCACTTCACTTAATTCTGCTCCACTGTACCCCACTCCACTCTACTCTATTCCACTCTCAGCCACTACACGCTACGCCACTCCACACTACCCCACTCCACTGTACGATATTCCACTATACGCCATTCCAATGTGTACTCCACTCTATGGTAGTACACTGTATGCCACTGCACAGTACCACACTCCACTCTACGCCAGTCCACTCTACACCACAACACTCTATGCCACTCCACTATATGCTACTTCACTCTGTGCTGTTCCACACTACGCTATTCAACTGTACGCCCTTCCACTCTACCACACTCCACTCTATGCCACTCCACTGTATGCCACTACACTGTAAGCCAATCCACTCTCCACTATTCCACTGCATGCAACTCCACTGTATGCCACTCCACTCTATGCAATTCAACTCTGTTTCACTCCACTACACTCTTCACCATTCCACTCTACTATATTCTATTCCACTGTATGCCACTCCACTGTGTGCCACTCTACTATATGGCACTCTACTCTACCCCACTCCACTCTATGCCAAACCACTCTATGTCACTCCAGTCTATGCCACTCCACTGTATGCTACTCCACTCTATGCTACTGCAATCTATGCTATTTAATTGTGCGCAGCTCCTCTTTAGCCACTCCACTCTACGCTAATATTACGCTATGCCACCCCACTCTACCCCAGCCCACTGTACACCACTCCACCATATGCTATTCCACTCTACACCATTCAGCTCTATGCCATTTCACTGTAAGCTATTTCACTGTACGCCACTTTGCTCTGTGCTACTCCACTCTTCACCACTCCACTGTAAGCTATTCCACTGTATGCGACTACATTGTACCTTCTTCCACTGTACACTGCTCCACTCTATGCCACCGCACTCCACCCAACTCCACTGCCTGCTATTACACTATACCACAAGCCACTCTACTCTTCGCCACTGCACTGTACACTACTCTACTGTACGCTACTCATCTCTATGCCACTCCACGCTACAACACTGCATTGTATGCTACTCCACTCTACGCTACTCCACAGTACACCACTCCACTCCACCCCACTCCAATGTACCCCATTCCACTCTATGCCACTCCGCTATATGCTATTCCTCTCTATGCAGCTACACTCTACGCCACTCAACTATGTGCTATTCCACTCTATACCACTCCACTCTACTCTACTCAACTGTACGGCACTCTCCTCTATGCTATTTTACTGTACACTACTCCAATGTACCCCACTCTACTCTGTGCCACTCCACAGTATGCCACTCCAGTCTACGCCACTCCACTGTACACTATTCCAATCTACAACACTCTACTCTACACCACTCCAGTGTATGCCACTCTACTCTATGTCACTCCCTTGAACGTCACTCCACTGTACGCTATTCCACTGCACGCCACTCCAGTCTATCCCACTCCACTCTACACCCCTCATCTCTATGGCACTCCTCCATATACCATTCCCCTGTACACTAGACCACTGTATGCTATTCCACTGTACACCACAACACTCTATGCTACTGCAGTCAACGCCACTCCACCGTACACCAATCCACTCTACTACACTGTACCCTACGCTCTACCATTATACATAACGCCACACTCCACTCTATACTATTCCAATCTATGTCACTCCACTCTGCGCCACTCTACTGTGCACCTCTCCACTGTACACTATTGCACTGTATGTCACTCCACTCTACGCTACAGCATTCTGCGCCACTTGACTCTACCCAACCCCACTCCACGCCACTCGACTGTGCTCTGCTCAACAAAACTATACTCCACTCAACGACAGTCTATGCCCCTCAACTGTACCACACTATACTTCACTGTACAGCAGTGCACTGTACAATAATGTACTCCTGTCAATGCCAGTGTACAGCACTCTTACTTTATTCTATAGCATTTTATGACACTCTTCTCCACTGTAGACACTCTGCACAACTCCTTCTACACCGCTACACCACAGTTAATGCACTCTATCCTATAAAACATATTCCACTGTACTCCACTGTACTCCATTGCTATTGTCTATGCCATTGCACTGCATGCCACTCTATGCCACTCAACAGTATGACAGTCTATCCCACTCCACTCTACCATATTGTACCGCACTCTGGTCCACTCCACTCCACTGTATAACACTTTAATCCACTCTGTGACACTCTACTCCGAGACACTGTCCAACACTTCATAACACACCAGTCTACTCCACTGTACCACACATCACTCCACTCTACAACACTTTACTTCCCTGTGGGGGGAACATGGCGGCCAACTAGCGAGCGCGGCCGTAGCTCTGATATTCCGACACGCTACTCTGGAATTATGGTGCAGGGGCATAGTTAGGACTACTGGAAAAAATTCTCTGCGCCGCATACTACGTACCGTAGTTTATGGCTTTTCTCGCATATGATTCACTCTGCATTGACACTTCCAAGGCGTCTGATTTGCGGAATTCTTTGACCGCTCCGCCCGGGACAAGCTTCCCTCTGTTCCGTGCGGCGGATCAGCTTCGGAGGGGTCGGCGGGCGGTGGTACGTTTTGGCTTCCGGGTCGTCGTGGGAGCAGTGGGAGGTAGCACTGGCTCAAGGTTCGGGCAGCAGGGACTGCAACCTCAAGTCTGGGAGGAGACGAGTGAGCATACAGGATCGAAGCTCCCTGGAAGACAAAGCAAGATCAATTACGGAATGAGATCAACGAAGTACAGATTGACCACACTCAAGAACGCTGTTTGGATGATTATAGTATCGGGATGGCTTTTAGGGACTTCTTCCAGAATTTATACACTGAAGATACGCTACCTGCTCAGGCAGAGTTAAAGGAATGGTTTCAACAGGATCCTCTTCCTAGGTTGGATATTAGCCAACAAGCATTCCTTAACAAAGATTAAACTACTTTTGAGGTAGAGAAATCAATCTCTCATCTAAAAAGGGGGGAAGCGGCAGGGCCAGACGGTATTCCCAATGAGTTATATAAGGTCTTAAAGGAAGTAATTGCACCTTACTTAAACAAGTTAATGAATAGCATTTACATTTATCACGCCCCCAGCTTCATGGAAAGAGGCAATCATAACATTAATCTTAAAACCTGCAAAAGACCCTACGAAGTGTGAGTCCTACAGGCCAATCTCTTTGTTAAACAGTGATTACAAAATATTCACGCAAATACTTGCCGGAAGTTTAAATAGTGTCTTAAATAACATCATACACAAAAATCAAAAAGGGTTTGTGAAACACAGGCAGCGTCATGACCTAACGCATGACTTGATTAGTGCTATCAATATTGCTACCGCAACTAAATCCCCTCTAACCCTTATTATGGTTGATGCTGCCAAAGTGTTCGATAGAGTCAGCTGGCCATACCTGTACGAAGTTATCGAACAAAACGGGTTAGGCAACAATTTCCTTAAGGCTATAAAATCAATTTATGATGCACCAACAGCGAGGCTTGTAGTAAATGGGTCTCTTTCACCTAAAATCATGATAGGCCGAGGAACTAGGCAAGGGTGCCCACTGTCACGACTACTTTTTAATTTATACATAGAACCTCTGGCGAGGAGAATCAGGTCAGAGCAAAGAATTCTCCCTTTTAAATATCTGGATTGGGTTAATAAGGAAGCGTTATATGCTGATGACCTTTTAATTTATACAAGTAATCGGGAGGCATCATTACCATGTATATTGGAAGTAACAGAGGCCTTTGGGAAAATTTCTGGATATGCAGTAAATGAAGACAAAACGGAGACTATGACTTGGAATGGCACTGCTGACGCCGAATTAGAAAAGGCCGAGATCAGATATTTGAGGGTAAGAATAGTTAAAAACCTGGACAAGATGGCTTTCATTAACTTCAATAGAATTTATTTGGAGTCCAAGAAGTTATTGGAGTCATGGATGCATTTTCCTCCTACAATCTTGGGGAGAGCAAATTTAGTCAAGATGATGATTCTCCCCAAGTTAACTTTTATATTTAACACTTTACCACTATATTTCAAAACTGAGTGGTTCAAGAAGCTACAGGGAGATCTGAACAGTTTCATATGGAAGAATAGAGCTGTACGGATTTGCAAAAAAAGAAAATAGATGGAGGGATAGCATTACCAGATTTCCAACTGTACCATTGGGCTTTCCTTTTCAAAAACATCAGATATCTTTTAATGGATAACAAACAAAGAGTTCCCCCTTATTTAAGGGTTCTGAGGAAAAGTTTTCCAAGAAGAAGGCAATTTCTTTTTATTTAAATATGGTCGCCCAAAATGTTTTAAAAAGATCAAATTTAAGGTTCTACGTGCAGCTTGTGAATTATGGGTTCAAGTTAAACGGATCCTTGGAATCCCTTATTACAGTTGCAATGCTCCGATATGCAACTCACCGGGAACCCCTGAATGTCTCTTAGATGCCTTAGCTGTGCTGTTATTAACATCGGGCTGGATGAAATGAGGGCAGCTCTTTGGTCAAGGCTCACTGATCCCATGGGACACGTTAGCAGTAAGCACCAACTTCACTCTATCAAGGTTCAAATATCATCAATTAACAAGTTGGTCGCATAACCAGCAACAAATAGGGCTAGAAACTGAGTGGGAGGGAGAGTTGATGAAGGACCAAAGCTGTGCGAAGGAGGTGTCCGAATGGTATTGGATTTTTGTGGAATCAGAAGATCGCCCCCTAAATCTGCCAGAGGAGATGTGGAAGATGGACCTGCCGTTGCCAGATATTCCGAGTTTATGGCAAGTATCTATGGCTACACTTTGGTCAACAGTGAGATCTTCACCTCTGAGAAGGAACCATCTTTTTACTTTATACAGAGAGTATTGGTACCCGAAGACGCTGTCTAAGATGGGTGGAAGTAAGAAGAGACAATGTACCAAGTGTATGCTGGAAAACGCAGATGATGTCCTCCTGTTTTGGCAGTGTCCGGTAATCCAACTCTTCTGGCAAGATGTGGGTAACTTTCTGTCAAGATTATTTGGGGACAGCATAGAGGTAAGCCTTAAACTGGTTATATTTGGGATCCTATCAGGTGAAGGGAGAAACCGCATGTTGAGTAAAACCCAAGCACAGCTTATTTTTGTTTTAATTATAACTGCACGTAGGGAAATATGTATAAAATGGGTATCGCACAATGCACCTTCTACACGTGAGTGGGTTTCGTATGTTAGACATACTGGTAGGCTGGATTTCATCTGGGGTTCGGCAAGAAGAATAAAAATGTGGGAACCACTGCATGCAATAGATAAAACAGGACCAACCTGGTTAAGGGGGAAATTGCATTGCCACAGCATCCTTGAACTGTCCAATGATTAAGACGCACTTCAATAATGGATGAGGCTGGTAATACCGAGCAGTATCTCCTCTTTTTAATGTATTGAAGAGGGCCCAAATAAACATGGAGACTAAGCTAATTGGTATATTTGGTATACGTTCGATCGCTTTCAGCTTAGATCATGGGCGGTGTCATGTATGAGGACAAAAAAAAAACACTTTACTCCCCTGTGTACTAGGCCACTCTACTTTACATCAGTGTACTCTAGAACATGGTATTCCACTTGATGCAACGCCACTCTGTTGGATTCCACTCCATTCTACTTCACTGCATGACACTTGACGACACTCTATGGCACTATACAACACTCCACTCAACACTGCCTCACTCTACCTCACTGTACTCCACTCTATGCCCCTACACTATACTGTACAATCCTCTACTCCAATCTGTGCCCCTACACCCCAGTGTACAACACTCTACTCCTCTCTACAAAACTTTCCAGCACACTATGACACACTACTCCATTATACTGTAGAAAGTGCCACTCCAATATATAACACTTTACTCGACTCTACACCACACTTGTCCACTCCAGTGTACTCTATGCCACTGTACCATACAACACGCCACTGCTGTATATAGTAATTTAATCCACTGTACGCTACACCACTCTGTGAGAAAGTGCCATCTTTCTTGCATGGTATGCCCCCACTTTTTGCTGAATTGCTGATGTGCTTTGACTGAGTGTGCCCTGGGCTCCTGCCAACCAGGTACCCAGGGCCTGTGTTTCTTCCCTAAAACTGCATTGATGCCTACCCCCAATTGGCATCCCTGGCCACAGGTCAGCCCCTGGTAAATGGTACCATGGGTACCCAGGGCACTGTGACCAGGGAAGGCCCCTAAGGGCTGCAGCACTTGTTGTGCCACCCTTAGGGACCCTGTACCTTTACACACACACACACACTGCCTTTGCAGGCTGCGTGTCTTGGTGCAGAACAAAAGTGAAGAGTCGACATGGCACACATCCCTGTGTGCCATGCCTACAAGCCACTGCCCTGGCCTAGGTCAGCCACCCCTCTAGCTGGGTGCACTATGCCAGTGGTGAGGGCACAGAGGCATGAGCCCTGTGCCCCCTCAGTGCCCAAGTCCATTCTTGGGCATTGTAAGTGCAGTGCTGCCATTAAGAGTATATGGTGCTGGGAGTCTGTCATTACGAACTCCACAGCACCATAATGGCCCCCACTGAAAACTAAGAAGTTTGGTATCAAACTTCTCAGCACATTAAACCCACACTGATGCCAGTGTGGGATTTAATGTAAAACACACTCCAGAGGGCATCTTAGAGATGCCCCCTGAAACCAACCCGACCTCCAGTGTCTGGACTGAGTGGCTGCCCAGGCTGCCACCACCAGACATGTTTCTGGACCCCTGGGTCGAGAGCCTCTGCTCTCAGGAGCCTGAAACAATGCGCATCCTGGGGCGAGGTGCCAAAGCCTCCTCCCCCAGGATGGGCAGGGGAAGCTTCAAAGGCCTGCCGCCTTTTGAGCTTCCCCAGACCATTTGCTGCTCCCAGCAAACTGGTCCCCACTGGTTGTACCCCCACTTCTGGCGGGAGAACCGGCGGGAAAACCAGAGGCAGGAAATGGGTTGTGCCCACCTCTGCCAACTCCACCCCTAAGGTGGGGGAGGCGAGGTGAAGCACAAACTCGAGTCCCCGCCATCTTGAGGATGGGGGGACCCAGCCAACCAGGGACAGGCTCCTGCCCCCTCCCACTGGAGAGTGGCAGAATAGGGGGTGTACCCACCCCAGGGACGGGACCCATTGGTCCCTGCCCTTACCTACCTGTAACCACCCCTAAATTCAGTATTTAGGGGCTCCCTGAACCTTCCTTCCTCAGTTCCCGAATCCGAAACAAGAAGAGAAGACGAAGCAAGAAGACCAGACGTGCAGCTGCTAACAAGGAGGCGACGACAACTGACTTGGCCCCAGCCCTACCGGCCTGTCGACCTCCGAACCTGCTCCTGCGGAACCCCGGCCTCAGCAACCTCAAAAACCCCGGAGGACCTGACTTCTGTGCCACAGCCTTCAACCCGGGGACTCCCACGAGCAGTGGTACTGTTCAAAAGAAAATCTACAAAAGACCCAGCCCTGGCACGGAACCGCGAAACCTGCACACTCTGCACACGCCGAGCCCAGCCTGTGCCTGAGTGAACAAAGACTTTGAGGACGTCCCCCCAGCGATTCTGACCTGGAATCCAGTGCCCAAGAACCCTCCTCAACGACCCAGACGACGCCTGCAGCCTCAGGACAAGGGACCCCTCCAACCGCGACCAGCAGGGGGTAAGATTTCCTGACCTCAAAAGACACCCCTGCACCCGGCGCCCCACGGCCCCCTGTGCCCAACTCCTGGGTGTCTACCTATCCTCCAAGACCCCAACTTACCTCTCGAAGTGTTGGTCGCTCCTGAAGAGTCACCGCCCCCGAGCCTGCAGCCTTTGTTCACCTTCCAAGATCTCCATTGGTTAACATTGAGCGCCCGACGGCTCAAAAGCACCCTGCACCCAGCCGCCCGAGTGGCCCTGGCAGTGCAACCTCTGTCCTAATCCACTTCCCCATTTGCCCTGAGCAAGTGACCAGGAGCCCAGCCCCCACAGCCGCGTGGCCTGCTAGCCAGCAGCCACCAACCAAGGGCCCCCTGCCTGCCATAGGATAACATTGGGCCTAACTCACTCTGCACCCGGCCGCCCCTGTGCTGCTGGGGGTGAAACAACTGTACTTACCTGACCCTGGGAGACCCCTGAGTCTATGCCCAGAACCTTAACTTTGCCAGTCAAGTACTTACCCAAAACCGATAACTCACTTACCTTCCATAGGGTGACATTGGCTGGCATCACCGGAAAATTCTTCTAAGTGTGGAGTTTCTCAACTTTAAAATATTCACCTAAAATCAACCGAGTAACTAAAACGAAAATACTCACCTGCTATTAGGAGAGATCCCAGTGCTGGATCTTGGTGCCCAGCACTGACCCTGAAAAGTAATCACAACGTTACTTATCGCTAACTAAATTTTCTTCCATAGGGACCCATTGACTGGTTTTCTGTGAAAATTCTTCTGTGTCTACTTTTGAAATACTAAAATATTGCCTAAAAATCACAACAGTAACGAATTCCGATTTACTCACCTGTCATCAGGAGAGACTTCAGTGCTGCATCTTTCAGCCCAGTACTGACCCTGCACAGTAATTTTTACCGTACTGAACAGTAACTTGAAATTCCTTCCATAGGATATCATTGCCTGCTTTTTGTTGAAAAAGTTTCTGTGTCGATTTCTGAATCTTACAAATATTCTTTAAAAATCGTGCCAGCGATACAAACGTAATTACTTGCCTGTTTTAGATAGATATCCCAGTGCTGAACCTGAGACTCCAGCACTGGATTACAAAAGTAACGTAAACATACTTTGCTTGCAAACTGTATTTCCTTCCATAGGATAACATTGGTAATTTTACGCAGAAAAGTTTCTAAGTGTCAACTTTTGAAATACCATAATATTCCTCAAAAATCACTACTATAACCAAAACGCTTTTACTTAACTGTTTACAGGAGATGTCCCGGGACTGAATCCAAGATCCAGTCCTGTGGTTAGAAAAGTAATCCACAAAGCAATGAATTGCATTTAACCAAAACTTTCCATTGAGCTCAATGTTGCATTGTGTTTGAAATTGTGTTGCCTCTTGCAACAACTGTGACTACTGTCATCAAAAAGACTATTGCCTATTTGAAAAGTGTTTAAACAAAGCATTTCAGTCTGAGAAAGTATATTTTGATTCCTATTGTTGGTTCTAAAATAAAACAAGCCTATATTTTTATATACAAACCATTGGCCTAGAGTTCAGTTCTTGAGTGTGTGGCTTCATTTGCTGACTGAGTGTGTACAACAAATGCTTTACACTGTCCTCTGATACTGCCTTACTGCTCGACCAAGCTACCACTTTAGAGAGTAAGGTTATATCTAACTTTAGCCTCTGCCTTACCATTGGGGAACTGTGGGCCCTATACACCCTGTACCTTACTTTGGTGCAGTATATATAGATTCACTTTCCTACATTGGTGGATCAGCGGTGGGATACAAACTTGCATTTGTTGGACTACTTGGTTACCATCTGATCACACGACAGAACTCTTAAATTGCCTTTAGAATTCTGATTTTTTTAAATTGGTATTTTTTTCAAATTACTAAAAATCTTGTTAGGGCCTTGCTTAAGCCCCTTTAGAATTTTAGAAAATAAAAAGTCACTATAGTCAAGGGTAGAGGGGTTAGAACCTTTTGTTAAAATGTCTCAAGACAAGAACCCAGCTATTAGTGAAGATAATAATGACATACAGGACCTGGTTGAGGAGCTCGACCTCACCCTTTATCTTCATTTGTCTTTCAAAGAGATAAGGTCCTTATGCAAACTTAAACATATACCAATGGGCCAGCATCCAACCAAACAAGGGCTCCAGGAGCTCCTGGCTGAGTATGCTAAGGCCCACCCCTCTGAGCATGGTGATGACCAAGCAGAGGAGGAAAGGAGGGAGGAGGATGGGGATGGTAACCCACCTCCACCACTGCCTAGGGAAGATAGGGTCCCTGCACCCTTATCTCCAAGAATCAACCTCTGGGGACCTAGAGGCCACATAGGTGGTTCAGGTCTCAGAGAGGACCCTGAGGACAGCCTCAGGGAAGAGGACAACTTTTTAGCAAAGTTGGCCAAAAGACTGGACCTAGAGACCAGACTCCTGGCTCTAGAGAAGGAAAGAAAAGAGATGGGTTTAGCACCCATCAATGGTGGCAGCAATACCAATAATAAGGATAAGGAGGAATCCTATGATCCTAAAATCCCCAAAGGGATTGTCCCTAAATATGAGGAGGGTGATGACATTACCAAATGGTTCACAGCCTTTGAGAGGGCTTGTGAAATGAGAAGGGTGAAGAAACCTCTCTGGGGGCACTCCTGTGGGAACTGTTCTCTGGTAACTGCAGAGACAGGCTTCTGACCCTCTCTGGGCCAGATGCAGGGTCCTATGACCTCATGAGGAAGACTCTGATTGAGGGATTTGGATTCACTACTGAGGAGTATAGAATTAGATTCAGGGGGCTCAAAACCCAGACCCAGTCCTGGATTGACTTCGTGGACTTCTCAGTAAAGACACTGGATGGTTGGTTAGCTGGACATGGTGTGCAGGATTTTACTGGATTGTACAATTTGTTCATGAAGGAACATATATTAAGTAACTGCACAAATGAAAAGTTGCATCAGCATTTGGTAGACCTAGGTCTAATTTCTCCCCAAGAATTGGGAAAGAAGGCAGACCACTGGGTCAAGACTAGGGTGACAAGGACAACCACTGGGGGTGACCAAAAGAAGGTGGTCACCAAACCTCCCCAGGGGAAAGGTGGTGAGAATCCCCAAGATAAGAAGTCTGAGTCTTCCAAAGGGCCCCAAAAACCTGTTCTGGGGGTGGGTCCCAAACTACTCCCTATGTGCCTCAACCCTATAGGGGGAAGAACTTTGATCCCTTGAAGGCCTGGTGTAATAACTGTAAGAAGTTAGGACACCTAACTGTAGATAAATCTTGCCCCCACAACAAAGCCCCTAAGGCACCCAGTACAGCTACTCCTGGGGCAGCAAGTCTACAGATGGGATCAGAAGAGTGCCCTGAGCAAATCTGGGGACACACTCAGGCGAGTCTAGTCTCACTAGGGGAAGTGGAGTTTGCCACTGTAGCTGTGTGGCCACCCAACTTAAAGAAATATTTACAATACCCCTGGGTGAATGGAACTAGGGTAGAAGCTCTGAGGGATACAGGTGCCAGTGTCACTATGGTGAGAGACACACTGGTTTCCCCTGAGCAATACTTGATTGGGAAAACTTACCCAGTCACCAATGCTGACAGTGTCACCACTAGTCATCCCATGGCCATGGTGACATTAGGCTGGGGGGGTTACTGGCCTGAAGCAGGTAGTGGTCTCTCAGAAGTTACCAGCTGCATGTCTGCTAGGAAATGATCTGGAAACCTCAGCCTGGGCAGAGGTTGAGCTAAAGGCCCATGCACCTATGCTGGGCATCCCTGAATTGGTGTGTGTAAAAACAAGAGCACAGAGCAAAAGGCAGGGTGAAGAAATAGTGTTGGAGCCTGAAATGATGGCCCAACCTACCAAGAGAAAAGGAAAGAAGACTGGGGGACCAGCTTCTACACAGCCACAAGAGCAGGACCCCTCTCCTCAGGGAGAGAACCTGGATACCCCAGAGGGAACTGAGCCCCTGGAGCTTGACCCTTACCAGGTTGAACTCTTGGGCCCAGGGGGACCCTCTAGGGAAGAGCTGTGCCAAGGACAGCAAGACTGTCCCACTCTTGACAGCCTGAGGCAGCAAGCTGTTTCAGAAGCCAAGGGAGATGTCAGTGGTACCCACAGAGTCTATTGGGAAGAGGGATTACTGTACACTGAGGCAAAAGACCCCAATCCTGGAGCCACCAGGAGAGTGGTAGTGCCCCAGAAGTACAGGGAGTTCCTCCTAACTTTGGCTCATGACATCCCCTAGCTGGACATCTGGGCCAAACCAAAACTTGGGAAAGGCTAGTTAGCCACTTTTACTGGCCCCAGATGCACCAAAAGGTGAAGGAGTTTGTCAGCTCCTGTGTTACCTGTCAAGCCAGTGGCAAGACAGGTGGCCATCCAAAGGCCCCCTGATACCACTGCCTGTGGTGGGGGTTCCCTTTGAAAGGGTAGGTGTGGACATAGTGGGTCCACTGGAACCTCCCACAGCCTCAGGGAACAAATTCATACTGGTGGTAGTGGATCATGCCACTAGGTATCCTGAAGCTATTCCCCTTAGGACTACTACAGCTCCTGCAGTAGCCAAGGCCCTCATTGGTGTCTTCACCAGGGTAGGGTTTCCTAAGGAGGTGGTTTCAGACAGAGGTTCCAACTTCATGTCTGCTTACCTGACCCACATGTGGAAGGAGTGTGGGGTGCAGTACAAGTTTACTACACCCTACCATCCACAAACCAATGGCCTTGTTGAGAGATTCAACAAGACATTGAAAGGCATGATCATGGGACTCCCTGAAAAACTCAAAAGGAGATGGGATGTCCTACTACCATGCCTGCTTTTCGCTTACAGAGAAGTGCCACAGAAGGGAGTAGGTTTCTCACCCTTTGAACTTCTGTTTGGCCATCCTGTGAGGGGACCACTCTGTCTTGTGAAGGAGGGCTGGGAGAGACCTCTCCAAGAACCCAAACAAGACATTGTGGACTATGTGCTTGGCCTAAGGTCCAGAATGGCTGAGTACATGGAAAAGGCATCCAAGAATCTTGAGGCCAGCCAGGAGCTTCAGAAGCACTGGTATGACCAAAAAGCTGCACTGGTTGAATTTCAACCTGGGCAACAGGTATGGGTTTTGGAGCCAGTGGCACCAAGGGCACTCCAGGACAGATGGAGTGGCCCTTACCCTATCCTAGAGAAAAAGAGTGAGGTCACCTACTTGGTTGACCTGGGCACAAGCAGGACACCCAAAAGGGTTATCCATGTGAACCGCCTAAAACTCTACAATGACAGGGCTGACATCACCATGCTGATGGTGACAGATGAGGAACAGGAAGCTGAGAGTGAACCTCTCCCTGATCTCCTCTCCCACAGCCCAAAAGATGGGTCAGTAGATGGAGTTGTCTTTTCAGACACCCTCACTGCCCAACAGCAGACTGACTGCAAGCAAGTCTTGCAGCAGTATGCTGGGCTCTTTTCCTTGACCCCTGGTCTGACAAACTGGTGTACCCATGATGTGGACACTGGTGACAGTGCACCTGTCAAAAACAAGATCTATCGTCAGTCAGACCAAGTTAAGGAAAGCATCAGAGCTGAAGTCAGCAAGATGCTGGAGCTAGGGTTATTGAGCCCTCTGAGAGCCCCTGGGCTAGCCCAGTGGTTCTGGTCCCCAAACCTCATCAACAGGGTGAAAAGAGAGAGATGAGGTTTTGTGTGGACTATAGAGGTCTCAACTCTGTCACCAAGACAGATGCACACCCTATCCCAAGAGCTGATGAACTGATAGACAGATTGGGTGCAGCCAAATACCTGAGTACCTTTGACTTAACTGCAGGGTACTGGCAGATTGGCATGGCCCCAGGAGCCAAAGAGAAAACCGCATTCTCCACACCTGATGGGCATTTTCAGTTCACTGTTATGCCCTTTGGTTTAAAGAATGCCCCTGCCACCTTCCAGAGGTTGGTGAATCAAGTCCTTGCTGGGTTGGAGTCCTTTAGTGCAGCCTATCTTGATGATATTGCTGTCTTCAGTTCCACCTGGCAGGATCACCTGGTCCACCTTGGGAAGGTTTTAAAGGCTCTGCAAACTGCAGGCCTAACTATCAAGGCATCCAAATGCCAGATAGGGCAGGGCACTGTGGTGTACTTGGGCCACCTGGTTGGTGGAGGCCAGGTACAACCCTTACAGCCCAAGATCCAGGCCATCCTGGACTGGGCAGCTCCAACAACTCAGACCCAAGTCAGGGCATTCCTTGGCTTGACTGGGTACTACAGGAGGTTTGTGAAGGGATATGGGTCCATTGTGACTCCCCTCACAGAACTCACCTCCAAGAAGATGCCAAAGAAAGTAAACTGGACAGTCTGTTGCCAAAAGGCTTTTGACACTCTGAAAGAAGCAATGTGCTCAGCACCAATTCTAAAAGCACCAGATTATGCCAAGCAGTTCATTGTGCAGACTGATGCCTCTGAGCTAGGGATAGGAGCGGTCCTATCCCAGACCAATGATGAAGGCCAAGACCAACCTGTTGCTTTTATAAGCAGAAGGCTTCTCCCCAGGGAGCAGCGTTGGAGTGCCATTGAGAGGGAGGCCTTTGCTGTGGTTTGGTCCCTGAAGAAGCTGAGGCCCTACCTGTTTGGGACTCACTTCCTAGTTCAAACTGACCACAGACCTCTCAGATGGCTAATGCAAATGAAAGGAGAAAATCCAAAACTGTTGAGGTGGTCCATCTCCCTACAGGGAATGGACTTTGAAGTGGAACACAGACCTGGCACTGCCCATGCCAATGCAGATGGCCTTTCCAGGTTCTTCCACTTAGACAATGAAGACTCCATAGGGCAAGGTTAGTCTCATCATCTTTCGTTTGGGGGGGTTGTGTGAGAAAGTGCCATCTTTCTTGCATGGTATGCCCCCACTTTTTGCTGAATTGCTGATGTGCTTTGACTGAGTGTGCCCTGGGCTCCTGCCAACCAGGTACCCAGGGCCTGTGTTCCTTCCCTAAAACTGCATTGATGCCTACACCCAATTGGCATCCCTGGCCACAGGTCAGCCCCTGGTAAATGGTACCATGGGTACCCAGGGCACTGTGACCAGGGAAGGCCCCTAAGGGCTGCAGCACTTGTTGTGCCACCCTTAGGGACCCTGTACCTTTACACACACACACTGCCTTTGCAGGCTGCGTGTCTTGGTGCAGAACAAAAGTGAAGAGTCGACATGGCACACATCCCTGTGTGCCATGCCTACAAGCCACTGCCCTGGCCTAGGTCAGCCACCCCTCTAGCTGGGTGCACTATGCCAGTGGTGAGGGCACAGAGGCATGAGCCCTGTGCCCCTACAGTGCCCAAGTCCATTCTTGGGCATTGTAAGTGCAGTGCTGCCATTAAGAGTATATGGTGCTGGGAGTCTGTCATTACGAACTCCACAGCACCATAATGGCCCCACTGAAAACTAAGAAGTTTGGTATCAAACTTCTCAGCACATTAAACCCACACTGATGCCAGTGTGGGATTTAATGTAAAACACACTCCAGAGGGCATCTTAGAGATGCCCCCTGAAACCAACCCGACCTCCAGTGTCCGGACTGAGTGGCTGCCCAGGCTGCCACCACCAGACATGTTTCTGGACCCCTGGGTCGAGAGCCTCTGCTCTCAGGGGCCTGAAACAATGCGCATCCTGGGGCGAGGTGCCAAAGCCTCCTCCCCCAGGATGGGCAGGGGAAGCTTCAAAGGCCTGCCGCCTTTTGAGCTTCCCCAGACCATTTGCTGCTCCCGACAAACTGGTCCCCACTGGTTCTACCCCCACTTCTGGCGGGAGAACCGGCGGGAAAACCAGAGGCAGGAAATGGGTTGTGCCCACCTCTGCCAACTCCACCCCTAAGGTGGGGGAGGCGAGGTGAAGCACAAACTCGAGTCCCCACCATCTTGAGGATGGGGGGACCCAGCCAACCAGGGACAGGCTCCTGCCCCCCTCCCACTGGAGAGTGGCAGAATAGGGGGTGTACCCACCCCAGGGACGGGACCCATTGGTCCCTGCCCTTACCTACCTGTAACCACCCCTAAATTCAGTATTTAGGGGCTCCCTGAACCTTCCTTCCTCAGTTCCCGAATCCGAAACAAGAAGAGAAGATGAAGCAAGAAGACCAGCCGTGCAGCTGCTAACAAGGAGGCGACGACAACTGACTTGGCCCCAGCCCTACCGGCCTGTCGACCTCCGAACCTGCTCCTGCGGAACCCCGGCCTCAGCAACCTCAAAAACCCCAGAGGACCTGACTTCTGTGCCACAGCCTTCAACCCAGGGACTCCCACGAGCAGTGGTACTGTTCAAAAGAAAAACTACAAAAGACCCGGCCCTGGCACGGAACCGCGAAACCTGCACACTCTGCACCCGCCGAGCCCAGCCTGTGCCTGAGTGAACAAAGACTTTGAGGACGTCCCCCGGCGATTCTGACCTGGAATCCAGTGCCCAAGGACCCTCCTCGACGACCCAGACGACGCCTGCAGCCTCAGGACAAGGGACCCCTCCAACCGCGACCAGCAGGGGGTAAGATTTCCCGACCTCAAAAGACACCCCTGCACCCGGCGCCCCACGGCCCCCTGTGCCCAACTCCTGGGTGTCTACCTATCCTCCAAGACCCCAACTTACCTCTCGAAGTGTTGGTCGCTCCTGAAGAGTCACCGTCCCCGAGCCTGCAGCCTTTGTTCATCTTCCAAGATCTCCATTGGTTAACATTGAGCGCCCGACGGCTCAAAAGCACCCTGCACCCAGCCGCCCGAGTGGCCCTGGCAGTGCAACCTCTGTCCTAATCCACTTCCCCATTTGCCCTGAGCAAGTGACCAGGAGCCCAGCCCCCACAGCCGCGTGGCCTGCTAGCCAGCAGCCACCAACCAAGGGCCCCCTGCCAGCCATAGGATAACATTGGGCCTAACTCACTCTGCACCCGGCCGCCCCTGTGCCGCTGGGAGTGAAACAACTGTACTTACCTGACCCTGGGAGAACCCTGATTCTATGCCCAGAACCTTAACTTTGCCAGTCAAGTACTTACCCAAAAACCGATAACTCACTTACCTTCCATAGGGTGACATTGGCTGGCATCACCGGAAAATTCTTCTAAGTGTGGAGTTTCTCAACTTTAAAATATTCACCTAAAATCAACCGAGTAACTAAAACGAAAATACTCACCTGCTATTAGGAGAGATCCCAGTGCTGGATCTTGGTGCCCAGCACTGACCCTGAAAAGTAATCACAACGTTACTTATCGCTAACTCAATTTTCTTCCATAGGGACCCATTGACTGGTTTTCTGTGAAAATTCTTCTGTCTACTTTTGAAATACTAAAATATTGCCTAAAAATCACAACAGTAACGAATTCCGATTTACTCACCTGTCATCAGGAGAGACTTCAGTGCTGCATCTTTCAGCCCAGTACTGACCCTGCAAAGTAATTTTTACCGTACTGAACAGTAACTTGAAATTCCTTCCATAGGATATCATTGCCTGCTTTTTGTTGAAAAAGTTTCTGTGTCGATTTCTGAATCTTACAAATATTCTTTAAAAATCGTGCCAGCGATACAAACATAATTACTTGCCTGTTTTAGATAGATATCCCAGTGCTGAACCTGAGACTCCAGCACTGGATTACAAAAGTAACGTAAACATACTTTGCTTGCAAACTGTATTTCCTTCCATAGGATAACATTGGTAATTTTACCCAGAAAAGTTTCTAAGTGTCAACTTTTGAAATACCATAATATTCCTCAAAAATCACCACTATAACCAAAACGCTTTTACTTAACTGTTTACAGGAGATGTCCCGGGACTGAATCCAAGATCCAGTCCTGTGGTTAGAAAAGTAATCCACAAAGTAATTAATTGCATTTAACCAAAACTTTCCATTGAGCTCAATGTTGCATTGTGTTTGAAATTGTGTTGCCTCTTGCAACAACTGTGACTACTGTCATCAAAAAGACTATTGCCTATTTGAAAAGTGTTTAAACAAAGCATTTCAGTCTGAGAAAGTATATTTTGATTCCTATTGTTGGTTCTAAAATAAAACAAGCCTATATTTTTATTTACAAACCATTGGCCTAGAGTTCAGTTCTTGAGTGTGTGGCTTCATTTGCTGACTGAGTGTGTACAACAAATGCTTTACACTGTCCTCTGATACTGCCTTACTGCTCGACCAAGCTACCACTTTAGAGAGTAAGGTTATATCTAACTTTAGCCTCTGCCTTACCATTGGGGAACTGTGGGCCCTATACACCCTGTACCTTACTTTGGTGCAGTATATATATATAGAGTCACTTTCCTACACACTCCACTCTTCTCCATCCCACTCTACTCTACAACACTCCACTTTACTCCACTGTACTCCACTCCACTCTACGCCACTCCACTGTGCCCCACCCCACCCCACTCTACAAAACTCAACTCTACACCACTCCACTGTAAAAAAACTCCTGTACCCTATTCCACTGTACACTACTCCGCAGTACTACACTCCACACTACTCAAGTCTCATGGTTCCTACTTTCTCAGTAAGACTTTGGGGCATATTACCAAGAAATGGCGATAACTATCGCTAACCTAGGTTAGCGCCAGTTTTCCTATCGCCGTCGATCCCTGCAAGTCATCGCCCTGTTAGCGACGTATTAGCAACGTTTTGCTAACAGGCGATAGCTTCAGGGATCAGCGGCGAAAACCGCCGCTAACATTAGCGCGATGGCGTTAATGAAACCAGCGATAGCGGGTGGAATCCAGCGATAAGCCCTTAGCGATAGAAAAAGGCACGCTAACCCACAAGTTTGGACTTAGCCCATCTGTCCACCCCCAATATAAAAGATGCACACAAAAAAGGAAAAATTCAGATTTGAGCAGTCAGGGCATAGTGCAGCACACATCAACAACCCCCTCAAGCCACCCAACATCCTGGTTCCCACGCAGGACCTGTGTCTGGTTCCTGGATCCCTCGCTGGACCTGCGTTTGGTTCCTGGATCCCTCGCTGGACCTGCGTCTGGTTCCTGGATCCCTCGCTGGAGCTGCTTCTGGTTCCTGGATCCCTCGCTGGAGCTGCGTCTGGTTCCTGGATCCCTCGCTGGACCTGCTTCTGGTTCCTGGATCACTCGCTGGACCTGCGTCTGGTTCCTGGATACCTCGCTGGACCTGTGCCTGGTTCCTGGATCCCTCGCTGGAGCTGCATCTGGTTCCTGGATCCCTCGCTGGACCTGTGTCTGGTTCCTTGATCCCTCGCTGGAGCTGCGTCTGGTTCCTGGATCCCTCGCTGGAGCTGCGTCTGGTTCCTGGATCCCTTGCTGGAGCTGCGTCTGGTTCCTGGATCCCTCGCTGGACCTGCGTCTGGTTCCTGGATCCCTCGCTGGATCTGCATCTGGTTCCTGGATCCCTCGCTGGAGCTGCGTCTGGTTCCTGGATCCCTTGCTGGACCTGCGTCTGTGGCCTGGAGTGGGATGCGGAGTAGCTGTGGAGTCGATGAGCCGTGGCGGGAGACATTGATGTGCGACGATGGCCCATACCTGGTGGTGAAGTCTGGCAGGTCGCATGGAGACACGTTGCTGACCTGTGTGAGAAGCCCGCCTTGCGCACCTCAGTGCAGTCAATGGTAGAGGTGATCCTGCGCACCAACGTAGTGAGGTCCGCTTCGCATACTATGACCCACCACTACACCGGGGTCCACGGAGGGGATTATCAACGGTGGGTGCCATCTCCCTGCATCACAGGACGGATGATGTTGGGCTGGCCGGACGCTCTGGAGAGTGAGGCCCCTGTGCTATGCCGAACGTGTGTGGACTGAGCGATGCAACTACACGCCTAAGGGAGCCCTGCTGCATCAACTGCATCGGGTGGTCCACCAGCGGACTATGCGGTGACTGTTGTACCCAGCCCAGTGAAAGCACACCTGGCTCAGGCTCCTGCTGGCTGAGTCACAGATTTGGAGAGAGTTTAGTGGATTATGCCACGGGGTCAATGTCCAGGTAAGGAGAAGGTGGAACGCGTAGCGCAGGAGGGCAGGGGGGGGAGTCGCTCATGCCTATCACACGTAGATGACGCACCCCCAGTGGCGGCTCTACCGCTATGTTGGAAGAGCGTTGCCCCACCACCTCAAGCAGTGCAGAAGAGGAACAATCATCACATGATGATAACTCAATCAATCAATCACTCAGGGGAATTGTAAGCGCGCAACTCACCCGTGAGGGCCGCAAGGCACTGAGGGGTGGGGGGCCGCAGATCTGTTAGCCAAAGAGCCAGGTCTTGAGGGTCTTCCTGAAGGTGTTCAGGGAGGGGGCACCTCTGAAGTCTGCCCGTATCCCGTTACAGGTATTGGATGCAATGTGGGAGAAGGATCTTCCGCCTGCTCTGGCTCTGTGGATGCGCTGGGTTTCGGACAGTGCGATGTTGGAAGATCGGATGTCTCATTTGTGTACATGGCAGTTGATCCTGTCGTTGAGGTATTTGGTTACATTGTTGTGTAGGCATTTGTAGGCGAGAGTGATGATTTTGAAGGTGACCTCGATTTTAAAAATCCCTATCAAATAGCTAGTCATTGTAAAAAAGACCTGAAGAATAAATTACTGGAAAAACGGAAATTGTTCAGGGACCTAAAAGCAAACCAGTAACCGATAACTAAAGCTTACATGGACCGGACGTTTGGCCTTGGAATACCTACATATTTATTACAGGTCACCAATATAAGGCATAGATTTTATTTAACTAGACTGAGGATGGGACTTCTGCACTTTTTAATTGCTTTCCCGATAAAGAGAAGATGGAGTCGAAATCTTCCTAAGTGTCCATGTGATGGTTTTTCAAAACAGACAACTCTGCACTTTATGTTATTCTGTGGTTTTTATAAGAATCCTAGGAAATGCTTTTACGACCACTGTTTTTAAAGGAGAAACTTTTTACTTATAATGTAGCATTTGAGTATATTTGTAGTCTTGCAAACATTAGAATTTGTAATGCAGTGGTGACTTATATCAAGACGTCAATTATGTTACGTAATAATAACTCTCATCTTGAGGCTTTGAGTTATGAGAACGAAGTCTGTAGCCTGAAATGAATTTGCTTATACCCGAAATAGAATGCATTATGAATTAAGAACCTGCACTTTTTTAAATTATCTTTTTATTTTGATATCCTTGTAAATATTTAATAACTGTCTATTATGTTTAAAGGTTTTAACGGAAGTAATTTTTTGATATATTGGGTCCTTCTTCATCTCGAAAAAGATTCTTGAAATGTTGAAACTTGCGTTTTTCTTATGTATATTTCATTTTTGCAAGGTGGTATTACAGCTTGTTTTGTGTGGGGTTTCTTTTCTTTATCCTTTTCTCTCTTTCTAATGAAATTGGATGTACGCACCAATGTATGATGTATTTTAGATTGCTTTTATGGTTTGTGTATTATCCAACCGAATAAAGCTTATTTGATTTGATTTGATTTGAAGGTGACTCTTTTCACCACGGGGAGACAGTGGAGTCTACGTAGGTGTTGGCTGATGTGTTAGTGCCGGGGGATGCCGAGGACGAGTCTGGCGGCGGTGTACTGTAATGTTGGTAGTTTGCGGAGTAGGGACTTGTAAATGGCAGTGTAGAGTGCGTTTCCATAGTCCAGTCTGCTGGTGATGAGTGCATGGGTGACTGTCTTCCTTGACTCTGGGGGTATCCATTTGAAGGTCTTGCGGAGGATGCGGAGGGTGTTGAAGCAGCTGGAGGTGACGGCGCAGACCTGTCTGTTCATGGTGAGGGATGGGTCGAGTACGATGCCGAGGTGTCTGGCGTGGTCCGAGGGGGTAGGTGGGCTTCCAACGGCAAAGGCCAACAGGTGTTCTCCCATGCTGAAGGTGTGGTTCCAAGGAGAAGGACAACTGTCTTCTCGGTGTTGAGCTTCAGGCAGCTGTTGGTCATCCAGACTGCGACGTCCTGCATTCCTTTCTGGAAGTTGAGTCTGGCGGTGGTGGGGTCTTTGGTGAGGGAGAGGATGAGCTGGGTGTCATCAGCGTAGGATACGATGTTGAGGCCGTGTTGTCGGACGGTGGCGTCGGGGGTGCCATGTAGATGTTGAAGACGGTCGGGCTCAGAGATGAACCCTCTGGGACTCCGCAGGTGATTTACGTGGGATCGGAGAGGAAGGTTGGCAGTCTGATCCTTTGGCTTCTTCCAGGGAGGAATGATCGGATCCAGTCGAGGCCGGCGTTGTGAAGTCTGGCCACTAGTGTGTGGTGGGAGACGGTGTCGAAGGCCGCTGAAAGGACGAGTATGATGAGGGCTGCGGAGTGGCCTTGGTCCAGGAGTGTGCGGATGTCATCTGTGGCGGTGAGTAGGATGGCCTCGTTGCTGTGGTTGGTTCGCAATCCGGATTGGGATGGGTCGAGGATGGCGTTGTCATCAATGAATCGCGTCAGTTCCCTGTTGACTGTTTACTCTGCAACTTTGGCCGCGAAGGGGAGGAGCGAGATGGGCCGGTAGTTCTTGAGGTCGGTGGGGTCAGCTGTGGTCTTTTTGAGAAGGGGCCAGACTTCTGCACGCTTACAGTCGTCTGGGTAGGTGCCTGTTTAGAGGTGGTGTTGATGGTGCGTTGCAGTTCGTGTGTGATGGCGGCCGCGGCTCTCTGGTAGATGTGGGAGGGCATGGGTTGGTGGGGGCCCACAAGTGGATGCCTTTCATGGTTGAGGCTGTGTCTTTGGCTGTGACTGGCGTCCAGGTGGAGATGGTGGGCTGGCTGGTGTGTCCGGGGCCCGGGGTGTCTGTAGACGAGGGTTCCTCGGAGTGTGGAGTTGTGACTGGTCTGGATCTGGAAGTGCAGGTGTTCGGCAGAGGGGAAGGTTTCGCTGGAGGTGGTGAGGCGGAGGGTGCTCTTGTGGGCAATGGCGAGGCACCCTCCCGGGTGGTTGGTGCGGTCCTTCCTCTGGATCTTGTATCCGTCCGGGATGGCGGTGTTGATGTCGGGGGCAGAGGAGGCGTTGGTCCAGGTCTTCTTGAAGAAGGCGATGTCGGGCGAGAGAGAGTCGAGTAGGTTCCAGATTTCCATGGCGTGTTTGTGCATGGAGCGCCGGTAGAGGAGGATGCATCCTAGGGTGTTGCCGGTGCTGGCGTTGGCTGTGTTGGAGTCCGAGGTGGTGGTTAAGCTCTGGCGGCAGTGGAGGCAGGAGAACTGGCCGTGGTCGTGTTTGCTGAGGCCTGTTGTCAGTCTCTGACTTTCCCGGGGTTGAGAGCATGGAGGGTGGCTGTGCTGTAGCAGTGGGTGGCCCGTGATCCAGGCTTCCTGGCGCTGGTCGCGGTTGGGTTGCAGACGTGCGCAGACGGGCTTGTCTTAGGCGCGCCTTCTGCGTGCCAGCGGCGCGTGTCCGCTGCGCAATCACCCAGCGTCCGCCATCAAGTAGGGGAGGAACGTTCAACGGGGAGGCAGGAATGTGCGAGGACAAGGCTGCGGGCCGCAGGGGCATCAGAGGTGGGAAGCGGGTAGTGTGGGCTCAGAGAAGCCAATACAACAGTTAAAAAAGGGATAAACAAGGGATAAATAACTCATGTAATCATGCTATGTATCCTCAGGGGGTGGGCGTGTGGGTAGGACTGCTCCAAACACGGAGCACGGATTGTGTGGATTGCAGTAGCGGCCCGTGGTGGGAGTGGTGCCGGTCGGTGACGTGGGGCGGGGGAGGGGCTGGGTGGGGGGTAGTAAACTACGGAATACGGCAGAATAGAGGTAAGTAAACATATAAATAAATAAAACGAATTTCGTTGCCGCGCTGCATCGCATTTGGCGATGCAGCACGCGCAACGAAATTCGTTTATTTATCTATATGTTTACTTACCTCTATTCCGCCGTATTCCGTAGTTTACTACCCCCCACCCAGCCCCTCCCCCGCCCCACGTCACCGCCTGGCACCACTCCCACCACGGGCCGCTACTGGTGGATTGGCTTGCACACTCAAGTGCGCAATGACTGTTTGGTTGGCCCACTCAGGCCACCCAATGCAGACATGCGCACTTCTCTGTTCGCAATGCAGGCTGCATTACAGCCCGCATGGAGAACATGCCCACCCCTCCGACCCCTGCCTGCATGACTTGTCCCGTTGCCAATTAACAATCCCACCGCCGCATCGCAGCGTTGTGATTGACTCAGGGGAGGGAGCCTGGCTACCTACTTCCTTTTCCTGAAAGCATACGCAGGAGAGCAGGCGCTACGAAGACACAGGACACGGCTTAGAGGTAAGACTGCCCTCAATAGATTTTTAACAACACACGCTCACACACGTCCACGCACCATCCAGTGTCTTTATGGGGTTTACCACCTCACAGCTGTTCAGACACCCCCCCCTGCACTTCTCAATGGTGGCCGCTGTGCACCCATGCACAGCGGGCGTACCACTCGTGTGCCAAAGGCACATACGTAGTTGCGATGCATGCCATAACATCGCATTCCATTCCGATACATACTAATACTAGGCACATTGCAACAGTAGAGTAGGTGTTGCATAGCGGAGACATGAAGATCACTGTTCCCACTACAGTGAGTGCGACCCAAAAATAACCTTTGCACAACAAACCCAACCGTGAACCCTGGAATTCCTTTCTGATCCCCCAAATGACACCCAAAAGATCACATTTGAGACAAATGCACCCCCCAAATTTCTCTTCATTTTGGCACAAAACACACCCAAGATTTAGAAATTTGACCCCAAAAAAACACCCAAAAATTCAAAAATGTAGCCCAAAAAACACCCCATTTTTCATATTTCACCCCAAAAAACATCCCATTTTTCATATTTTACCCCAAAAAACACCCCATTTTTCATATTTTACCCCAAGACATAGTCCAATTTTCATTTTTTACATCCAAAACCCATGCACACCTGAAAAAGTTTGGATTACCCCATTACTGACCTCAAAATGCGTTGTGATCAAATGCAATGTTAAGGGACCCACGTTGTCGGAGTTGCGTTGTTAACGATGTACTGCCTGCATTGTAAGGGTCGTCTCCCGTGACGAAGGCAACACATTAGCTACGCCGTTGGCGTCCGTCTGCCCCTGGACCGTGCTCAGCACCAAGGTGCATTCCTCTTGGACCCTCCACCTCTACGACGCCAGCACCCTCCTCGCCATCAACCCTGGACGCCACCTCGCCTGCCAGGACAAACCTCTGCTCCGGACCATACATCGCCATTACTGACGGCTGCAGTTTCACCCGCAAGGAGCACCCCGACCATCAAGGAGGAGGCCTTGCCATCACCTACAGAGGCTCAATCCGACTGACCACGCACTCTAATGACCCTAGGGTGACCATAGACCACCTCAACTCCCAGATCCGGACCAAGCACAAGCACCTCCCTGCGGCACCCTCATGTGCAGGCCCACCGGGTCATGGCCCCCCATTCTCCAATACCATTGTAGACATAATTGCACCACAGGGTCTCCCATCCACCGACGACATCCTACTCGGTGTACTCAAGTTCCACATGGACAACCCCAGTGACAAGGACACCACCCACTCCTGTGGAAGTTCACCTACATCAGACGCAAGTAGCAAGTCACCGCATCAAGCCACATAGCAGGACACATGGTCAAGCACGTCACTTCTGCCAGCGTGAACTTCAACTGCTGCCACAACACCGGACTCTCCTGGACCGACCATCATTGGTAACATCACGTCTTCACCTTGCCCACCGGACGCCACCGCCATCATCGCACCCCCTCGCAGCTGGATCAAGGCCACCGAAGAACGTCTCGTCAACCCCCTCCACACCAACTCTCCACCAATGCTTCCAGACGATGACACCGCAGCACGCAGCCACCACCGATGGATCTCCAACAGCGCCAACATTCGGGCACCCCTCATGAACAGCACTGCGTCAGTACCTTCCGCCTGCCTGATGGCAGGCGTGAGGTTGAGGCAGTGCCACAGGGATAGGCTGGCCCCATGCATTGCTGGAGTTGCGTCATGGTTGTGACACGACTGCAGCAATGCGTGACTTTAGCACAAGCAGATACATCAGGATTCCTGACGTATCGGTCATTACTTGCGTCATGGAGCGCAGTCCAGTGATTACAGCGCATCCATGTTGTCGCAAGAAGGGCGTAGTGAGCAGTGTTGCAACGCTGTCTTGTCGCAGCGCAGCAACACTTTTCATGTGACTGTGGCACAAGAATGCGCACTATCTTATTGATTGTGCGCATTCCTGCACTGTATTTTTGTCACAGGGTTGCGCTGCAACATTGCTTGCAGCGCTGTCCAGCAGCAGAAACATGCATAGATGTGGGTCCAAGACTTATCCCCATTTTTAAGACCAGCTATTTTCTGGTCTTAAGTTCCTGCAGCTAACGGGCCTTAGCGCGACTTTTTTTATCGCTTCGCGGGTCCGGGCCATCCTTGCTAATAGGGCGAAGTGCGGTTAGCAGGAGTTTTAGTGAAATTTAGAGAAGGAATGCCTACATTGCATGTCATTAGCGATAAATATCGCTGGCATGCAAGGCGATAGAAAAACCGGCTGCTATCACCGGAAAGCTGTCGCTAACGCCTGTTAGCGACAGCTTGATAATAGGGCGATAGAAATAAACCGCGTTAGCGGCAGGAAAGTGTCGCTAACGCAGCGATAAAAGGCTTGATAATATGCCCCTTTGCATTTATGCAACATAAGCTTCAAAACTATGTGGGACTGAGTCCACTCATGCCATCAGAATATGTTGATTTAATTCTGGTTTAGCTCACAGTGCGCCATCTAAGCCCCTAAACTGACAGGGCATTGGATGGGGCCTGCAATCCCAGAACATGACAACCTTAATTCCCCCAAGGAAATCGTGGAAAAAGATCTTAACCTGTCGTTAATAGCTCAGGCATTCCCAAAGGGAGACACAAGAAGTATAAAAATTGACATTTCAAACATTTATTGAAGCAATTGTACTGTTGTGTAAAATACATGCACTGCAATGATTTATAGAATGGAGAAAAACAATGTTACCAGTGTTACAAGAATGGCGAACAGAATAAACAAATTCAACCATTGTGCATTTGCATTGGAATTTATGAATACATATAATTGCACTTATACCTAGCGCTGTCTACCTATAAAGCATAGGGTGTGCGAATCTGCCAGAATACCTTATAGTGGTCTAACTCCCCATTTACCTGCAGGTGTGTGTCATCTGGCAGCCAGCCTTGATGTAGAGCAGGCCACTGTCCTCTTCAGGATGGTGTTGGAATTCAGCTGGGCTAGAATTCAGGCATGGGGCGTCCTTTAACAATCCATTGAGATAGATTGTCGAAGGACGCCCCACACCATTGAGATACTTTTCTGTCTTAACAGAGGCGTAGTGCAGTTTATATAATGAACTGGTCCCATTTGTTTCTTGCTTGGGTCCTGGTCCTGTTGTCATTGTTGATGCTACCCACCCAGAGCTGTCGCCGAACAGACGACAACAAACAACGACATTTCGAGCAGTTTACTAAGTCCTTGTACAGAATGTTCTAAGGTCAGATAACATGCCTACGAAGTAATGTAACTTTAAGAAAACCATTTCTGAGTAGATTATATCATGAAGCCAAGCAAACAAATGTGTGTTAAAAGTCATTGTCTAAAAAGATGTAAATTTTAAACATGAGCATGTAAAATGGAAGTGTTTGTGACCAGGGCCTGTGTAACCTAAGGACAACTCTACTCCACTCTATGACCCTATACTCTACGACAGTACACAGTCCGACACTCTCCTCCTCTCTACTGTGCCTCACTAAACTTAATAAAAACCACTAGGCGAAGGTAAACTGTACGATTTGAAACAAACTTTTATTAAAACTAAAAAGATATTGAAATTCAAAGAAAAAAACAAAGGTTAAACCTTTGTTATAGTTACAAAAACTTTATTTATTCTTTCATTACAAACCAAACTTAAAAAACACAAACATTACAAATTGTAAATTTGTAAGTTATATCTTAAATTTATAATTTACGTCCACCTTTAAATTAATATAACTTTATGTATTTTATAGCTACAAACCAAACTTAAATTTCACTTCAAATGTGGCATTAGGTATAAAAATAGGACCCTCTAACCCACTCTTCAGTTCACTTCTGGCCCTGAAGAAGGACTCTCAGAGGACTGCCCTGCTGCACCAAGAGGACTGCTGTGATGTCTGAAGCTTGCCCTGTGCCCTCGGTTGACTGCCCTGCTGCTTGAGACCTGCTTTCCTGTTTGATCTTAAGACTTCCAGAGTGACTCCAAGGGCTAGTTTGCTGGCCTCCTGATCAGAGCGTCAGGGACAGAAAAGGCTCCAACCATCTTGAACCTGCCAAGCCTAAGTGAGTCCTGATCCCCAAAGTGGTGTCCCTCCAGTTCTGAAACCATAGAAGTGGTGCTAACAGTGCGAGATAGCCCAAATCCAAAACCTAGGATTATAAAGTTTTCCTCCAAAAGTACTCTGAGAACCGAGAGGATACTAGAATCTACTTGCTTACCGATCCATCCAAGGTGCTTTGCCCTTCAGCCTGACTTCGGGGCAGCTCCCAGTACGATTTGCTCCGCAGCAGCAAATCCTGTTCAGTGGCTCCCCGCAGAAGGGGTATCCGGCTTCCAGGAACCCTTGTCTGCTACAGCCTGCAGCTTCGTCCTGCTGAAGATATTTTACTAACATAAAAGAAACCAAGTCCAAATGTAGAAATCTTCACTGCAACTTCATCCTGTGGCTCCCTAATGACAAAGACTCCTCCTCGGACACCGCTAGCTGCCTTGGCCGGCTGAACCATACCTTCTCAGACATTTTTCTCCAAAAATTATTTTATGTCCAAAGATAAGCAGAGACCAGGCCCAATCCACTTCATGTATCCGAACCGTGCTCATCGTGGTCAGCCATAACTTTTGACTTTGCCCTAGTCTCTTGGTACTAGTCCTATCTTTTCAGTATTATTTTTATATTTTTTACTTTAAAATTAAAAAAATAATAACTCTGATTCTACTGATTGGATTTCTTTTGTGTCAAATCATTTGTTAAAATGTACTTTATCTGTCTGAATTGGAGTGGGATTTTTCTTGTGTTGTGTTTTCTCTTTATTACTGTTTAAGTGCTCCATAAATACTTTGTGCATTGCCTCTAAGTTAAGCCCGATCCCTTTTGTGCCAAGCTACCAGAGGGTTAAGCACAGGTTAATGTAGTGACTTTTTGTGGTGCACCCTGACATGGATCGTGGCTGATGCTTGAGTAGGGTTTTACCCCTCTCAACCAACAACCCGATTCCTCACAGTGTCTACAACTCACTGAGACTTATTGAGATGTCTACAACTCGCTGAGACTTGTTGAGTTGTCTACAACTCGCTGAGACTTGTTGAGTAAAATCTGTTTTGCCACAACTGCGGTGGCCTCATCAGGTATTTGTTTCTGTCTAAAATGATAATTACATTGTAGGTCTTTGCCTTCTAATATTCCCTCACAAATAATAGTCTACTTACTGAAGGAAAGGGAGGTCGACGTGTGAATTTTCGTCATTACCTACCTCCTCAGAACAAGAAAGGAAGTCGATGCTATTTCAGGCACGCCTCTTTCCATGCATTTCCATCCATGCTATTCAGAACAGCTGTCCATTAAATATGCATTAGCCGAGTTTCCCTGCCTATGCATGTGAAAATAGTTATGCATCTGAGCAGTCTACTAAAACTGCAGGCTCCTTTTAGAAATTAGAGGAACTCTCACACTTCCATTCTTTGTGAAAATCTATGCAGTGCAAGCCCCAGCATGTCAGAAAGGCTAAAACGTAAATAAACCAGGACGTTCGTTTATAACCAACCATACTAAAATCTCAATGTTACATATATTTTTTGTTTTATTCATGTAGTCGTGTGAAACCTTTCAGGGCCCAGGTGATGACAGTTTATTCAAGCCAGAAAAGTATAAATATGTACTTTTCTTAATTAAAAGCGTTTCCAAATGTTAAAAAGCGAATCAATATGGGAATGATGTTCCCTTTAAATGCGATGGTGAATACAACCTAACGAGTGCGGTGTACCCCAAGAGGAGATGCAGGAACTGAGGGAAGCCCCGAGTCATGCCCTATTGACTACCTTTTGAAGCATGCAAGAGCCTGAGGCATAACAGTATCTTTGCCCGTGTCCCATATGGGAAAACATTATTGCAGACAAGCAAATGGAGACACTGGTAAATTACTCATGGAGATGCAACATTGAAGAAATAAATGCACTGAGAGATGTTTTTAACCTTCAAAGATGAGCAGAATATTATACAGTAAGGCATACCAGCATGAATTGATTTGCTCTAACAACATTGCACAACTTGAGTTGTGTTATTTCCATTGTACAGCACCAACCACTATAACCACTAATGTTACGGCATCGTAGCACAGCCACTATTATACGCATCACAATTTTTTTAATATATAGAACATGTTCTCTGGTAGCAATAAAAAGCACACGTAAAGAGAGACTTACTCTAAATGAAAGAAAGAAACTCTACTAGTGTGAAGGAAAACGAGTGTAACTAGTACAAAACAATAACTTCTTTTTTCTTTTTGGGGTGAATATAAATTCATTTTGATCCATTAGGATGAAATGAAATATCAATTGATTCGATTTGCTAGCTATAGAGTGAGAACTGCAAGCTTGAAAGAACCTTTGCTCACAACCCCTGTCCTTGCAAAGGCTAGTGACAGCACTTTCAGCAAAAACCAAGTTTGAGCCATATCTTCAAAACCTATTAGAAATAATCTTAATTTACCCCCAAGGAAGAGTCTGATAAATTGCAGCAACCATTCTAACAATTCACACAAATGTGGTACATCTATTTATAGCTCGATAGTTTCTCGCATAATCTGGGGTAGACTTAATGGGCATGGTTAGAAATTGGGAAGTTGGTTGATTGGGGTATGAGCCCTACTCAAGCAACAACCACAATTCTAGCCATGGTAAGAAACAGGCAAACTCTAAATTAACCTGTGATCACTCTCCGGTAGCTTGGCACAGAGCAGTTAGGCTTAGCTTTAGAGGCAATGTGTAAAGTATTTGTACAACACTTCAAACAGTAAGACAGTGAAAACACCACAAAAAAAGATCTAACACCAGGTTTAGGAAAATAGATCTAAATTTAATAAGTAAAACAAGACCAGTACGTCATAAATCCAATAAGTAGAACCTGAGTTATGAATTTTTAAAGAATAAACTGTAAAATAGTGCTTAGAAACAAGAAACACCAACTGGAGATATGTGGTCACGCCAGACCGGAACAAAGTCAAATGTTCAGGCTGACCGCAAAGGAATGCGGCTTGGCTAGAAGAACCCAGTTAGGCCCACTGAATCAAAGTACCTTAAGTCTGATTGCGGAGCACTTGCATGGTTCTAAGTTGAAGATGCGTCATGCAGTCGAGGCGATACCTTGGCTCGTAGGTACGGTGAGGCTGCAGTGCAAGGCCCTGATGCATCGAAGTTGAGGATCCTGTTGACAGATGCGAGGCACAGCATGGGCGATACGTCAGTTTCGATGAGTGGTGAAGCTGCGCTGTGGAGATCAGGCGTTGTCGATGAAGCTGCCATAGATGAGGGAGGCGAGGTTCTTGTGCCGTGTAAAGCATTGAGCAGCGGCGGTTCCGAAGGCAATGCATCAGTCCCAGCTGCAGGAGGCTGGCGATGTGAGTTTTTTGCGAGGGTCCAATCCACACAACAGCAGCGATGCAGCAGTTCTGCTCGAAGATGTGCCCCTCAGCTGAGGAGATATGTCAGTTCCATTGGAGCAGCACCTTAGGCCCACTTCCATGGATCCAGGATTGGGCTGGCAACCCTTGGCAGGGCAACTCACAGATGGCAGAGTCTAGGTGCAGGAGCAGGTTGGCTGGAAGTATTTTTTGTCCCTGAGACCTCAGATCAGGAGGCCAACCAGATAGCCCTTGAAGTCACTCTGGGTTGAAGCGATGCAGGTCCACTCCTTCTCACTAAGGCAAGAGGAGAGCAGGCAGCAGGTCAGCACAGCAAGGCAGGAGTCCAGCAAAACCTGCAGTCCAGCAGTGCGGCAGTCCTTTCAGCAGCACAGCAGTCCTTCTTCCTGACAGAATCTTCACAGGTCCAGAAGTGTACTGAAATGGTGGTGTCTGAGGTCCATTACTTATACCCAGGTGTGCCTTTGAAGTGGGGGAGACTTCAAAGACATGTCTTTAAGGGGCACAGAGGTCCTACATAGCAGCCCTGGCTCCAGACTCACTACAGGGTGGTATGCAGCTCTTTGTGTGGTGACAGGACACAGCCTATTCAGGTGTAAGTGAGGCTGGGTCCAACTCATCTCTCCCATGTTGCCAGTGTGGGCCATCAAGTCATTCCTGAGCTTTCATTGTGAGTGGCTGTCTACACAAAGCCCAACTGTCACCCACCGCCGACGTGATCAGAGACATGCAGCAGGCACCAAATGGCTAAAGTAAGAAAATGCCAACTTTCTAAAAGTAAACTAAACAGGGCACGCTGTTGCGCACCCAACTGTCGCACTGCGAGATACGGGAATATTTCCATACCCTGAACACTTTTTTCTTTCTTTTTACGATAATCCTCTTTTTCAAAGTACACCAATCAGTATTCAAAAACCTTCATCCAAAGTTCATCCAAAGCTTCTAGTATCACATACGAAAGCAGCGTAATTCCAGCATAATTCGTTTCCTTTACTCTTTCAAATGTCTCCTGCATGCCCTCCGGGCCTTCAAACAGCGACACGTTGAAATAATAATAATAATAATAATAATGCACTTTCCACCCAATGCATTTCAGGCCGCAAAGGCCTTTCGTCAGGGGTCACTAAAATGAATGATAAAACAAACATCTCAGTCATCTGCACAAGACAAAAATTCTCTACATGAAAAATGAAATAATATGACATGAGATAAAACACGAAATGAAATTACACACCCACCTAGTTCTACCCTCTATTCACCCTTACTAAAGATTGAAACACAAAATACTGGTCATATCCCTCCTCCAAATACTCCCTTACCCAAACTCTAACAAGTGAAATAATCCGGCGGGATGAAAACTAAATGAAAATCCCAATCACCTACTCCCCATCCTAACAGTGACTGCATCCCACCATAAACCCATCTGTGAAACTCCGCTTATGCTCATAACAAGCCCAGTAAATCACCTTCAAAGCCGAAACCGGCATCCTCGTCATGACGTACAAAACATTGTGTCACTGCCAGCATTCAGTTTGACTCAAACCTTTCCGTACGATGTTTTATAACCGCTTGCACTCAATGAGACGGGTGTGTTTAGTCACGTGACTTGCTCCAAATATAATTCAAACATTTAAAGAAACAGCTTCCAAAATTACTACGTGAGCATAGAAACAATCCCCATGCAACACCCACTGTTTTGCGTGCACCAGCGTCCCCACCCTGTTATACACACCCCAGGTTGAATTTCAACCCTCACAAATCAAAACATAAATAATCGCTAAGACATACCCGAAATTTACATAAAATGAATAAATTCAGCTTCAAACGATACATACAATAAATTAAAAAGAACCTCACATATCTACTAATTTGAGACGCCCATGCAACTGACTGCGTTGTTACAGTCCATTATCATCCATGGTCGTTATATGAGCGCCACTCAGATATTTCATGTCCTCACGCTGCCTCCGGATTGGGATCTGTATACACAATCAATGTTTAATGCTGTTCAATGCTTATCCATGGGGTGCAAACTTAACGTAGGGACAATCTGTTTGTTGAACATGTAGAAAGATGCAAGAATGCACTCCTTCCCTTTAAGTTTAAGTCGTTTGTCTAACTTGATTGAAAAATTATTTAAATAGATGCGTGCGAACAGCCAGTGTTCTGTCCCAATGATCACAATTCTATCAAAGAAAACTAAACAGGGCACGCTGTTGCGCACCCAACTGTCGCACTGCGAGATACAGGAATATTTCCATACCCTGAACACTTTTTTCTTTCTTTTTACGATAATCCTCTTTTTTCAAAGTACACCAATCAGTATTCAAAAACCTTCATCCAAAGTTCATCCAAAGCTTCTAGTATCACATACGAAAGCAGCGTAATTCCAGCATAATTCGTTTCCTTTACTCTTTCAAATGTCTCCTGCATGCCCTCCGGGCCTTCAAACAGCGACACGTTGAAATGAATCATACACGACTGGTTAGCTCATAAAAAATGTTTATTACTTTCCACCCAATGCATTTCAGGCCGCAAAGGCCTTTCGTCAGGGGTCACTAAAATGAATGATAAAACAAACATCTCAGTCATCTGCACAAGACAAAACTCTCTACATGAAAAATGAAATAATATGACACGAGATAAAACATGAAATGAAATTACACACCCACCTAGTTCTACCCTCTATTCACCCTTACTAAAGATCGAAACACAAAATACTGGTCATATCCCTCCTCCAAATTCTCCCTTACCCAAACTCTAACAAGTGAAATAATTCGGCGTGATGAAAACTAAATGAAAATCCCAATCACCTACTCCCCATCCTAACAGTGACTGCATCCCACCATAAACCCATCTGTGAAACTCCGCTTATGCTCATAACAAGCCCAGTAAATCACCTTCAAAGCCGAAACCGGCATCCTCGTCATGACGTACAAAACATTGTGTCACTGCCAGCATTCAGTTTGACTCAAACCTTTCCGTACGATGTTTTATAAGCGCTTGCACTCAATGAGACGGGTGTGTTTAGTCACGTGACTTGCTCCAAATATAATTCAAACATTTAAAGAAACAGCTTCCAAAATTACTACGTGAGCATAGAAACAATCCCCATGCAACACCCACTGTTTTGCGTGCACCAGCGTCCCCACCCTGTTATACACACCCCAGGTTGAATTTCAACCCTCACAAATCAAAACATAAATAATCGCTAAGACATACCCGAAATTTACATAAAATGAATAAATTCAGCTTCAAACGATACATACAATAAATTAAAAGAACCTCACATATCTACTAATTTGAGACGCCCATGCAACTGACTGCGTTGTTACAGTCCATTATCATCCATGGTCGTTATATGAGCGCCACTCAGATATTTCATGTCCTCACGCTGCCTCCGGATTGGGATCTGTATACACAATCAATGTTTAATGCTGTTCAATGCTTATCCATGGGGTGCAAACTTAACGTAGGGACAATCTGTTTGTTGAACATGTAGAAAGATGCAAGAATGCACTCCTTCCCTTTAAGTTTAAGTCGTTTGTTTAACTTGATTGAAAAATTATTTAAATAGATGCGTGCGAACAGCCAGTGATCTGTCCCAATGATCACAATTCTATCAAAGAAAACTAAACAGGGCACGCTGTTGCGCACCCAACTGTCGCACTGCGAGATACGGGAATATTTCCATACCCTGAACACTTTTTTCTTTCTTTTTACGATAATCCTCTTTTTTCAAAGTACACCAATCAGTATTCAAAAACCTTCATCCAAAGTTCATCCAAAGCTTCTAGTATCACATACGAAAGCAGCGTAATTCCAGCATAATTCGTTTCCTTTACTCTTTCAAATGTCTCCTGCATGCCCTCCGGGCCTTCAAACAGCGACACGTTGAAATGAATCATACACGACTGGTTAGCTCATAATTTTTTTTTATTACTTTCCACCCAATGCATTTCAGGCCGCAAAGGCCTTTCGTCAGGGGTCACTAAAATGAATGATAAAACAAACATCTCAGTCATCTGCACAAGACAAAACTCTCTACATGAAAAATGAAATAATATGACCACGAGATAAAACACGAAATGAAATTACACACCCACCTAGTTCTACCCTCTATTCACCCTTACTAAAGATCGAAACACAAAATACTGGTCATATCCCTCCTCCAAATACTCCCTTACCCAAACTCTAACAAGTGAAATAATCCGGCGTGATGAAAACTAAATGAAAATCCCAATCACCTACTCCCCATCCTAACAGTGACTGCATCCCACCATAAACCCATCTGTGAAACTCCGCTTATGCTCATAACAAGCCCAGTAAATCACCTTCAAAGCCGAAACCGGCATCCTCGTCATGACGTACAAAACATTGTGTCACTGCCAGCATTCAGTTTGACTCAAACCTTTCCGTACGATGTTTTATAGCGCTTGCACTCAATGAGACGGGTGTGTTTAGTCACGTGACTTGCTCCAAATATAATTCAAACATTTAAAGAAACAGCTTCCAAAATTACTACGTGAGCATAGAAACAATCCCCATGCAACACCCACTGTTTTGCGTGCACCAGCGTCCCCACCCTGTTATACACACCCCAGTGCACCCGGCCCTCTGGGTTGTCCAGGGCCTACCTTAGGGGTGACTTATATTTATAAAAAGGGAAGGTTTGGGCCTGGCAAGAGTTTTCTCTTGCCAGTCGAAACAGCAATGTAAACTGCACACACAGGCTCTGCAATGGCAGGCCTGAACCATGGTTAAAGGGCTACTGAAGTGGGTGGCTTAATCAGTGCTGCAGGTCCACTAATAGCATTTAATTTACCGGCCCAGGGCACAAGTAGTGCACTTTACTAGGGACTTATAAGTAAATGTAATATGCCAATGAGTCAATATTACCATGGTTTGGGACGAGAGATGGGCACTTTAGCACTGGTTAGCAGTGGGAAAGTGCTCAGAGTCCTAAGGTCAGCAAAAACGAGGAGGAGGAAGTCAAAAAGTTAGGGAGAATACCACCCTAAGGCTGCCAGGTCTAACAGGCATAATCAGACTGCCTGTAACTAGTGTGCACTCTGTGGTTTTTCGCTCTTGCTTCTGGTGATAGTACCTGGCATTTATCTTCATCGACTAAAACCAGTGTATGCCATAGGTGATTCGCTTGTCACTCCTGGGTGGACTCTAGCAAGCAAAGTCTGAAATCTGCCTAGTACTGCAGATGATGATGAAGGAGTAAATGTAATTTGTGAGCTGAGCATCAAGCTGTAGCCTCAACTGCCATCTTGCACTGATTCCTGTCCTTTTACCTTACTCCTTCACTGTTTCTTCACTTAAAATAGCACATTACTCCTAGAGGCCATACTAGAAGTCATCTCCTATGACTACTGGGCCTACTTAATAATTCAGTATTTCTTAGGTTAAGCTACAAATCATATAGCACTGTGTCTTTGTCTCAACCAACAAGACCTCTTGATATCTCCTCGTGGAATATTCAAAAGGTTAGGATTATGTCACTTCTGTGTTGACTCCATGTGGTTTAGCACTGCTGCCAGTGGCTAGACTCTGTCAGTACTGGATTGATACCGTACTGTACATTCTGGTGGTGTAGTACTGTTGTCATGGGCTTGAATTCTATCGCCCTTGGTTTGATTCCATATTCTAGTTCCTGGTGGCCTAACACTGCACCGAGAAGCTGGGATTCTGTCACTTCCAGGACGACAGGTATACAGAAGTTCACTGATACCATTGATACCAATATTGCCTGATGGTAGATACACAATTACATTAATGCTTGCATGACCACTGGCAACAATCACTGCAGAACCACATGTGCAACAGAATGTTATGTATATTGAATTATTGTTAATTAATAATGCAAATTGTTTAATTGATTAGTTATATAAATATTGGTTGATTTTTAATTAATTGTGTATTGGTTGATCAGTTTATTCAATTATAAAAAAAATGTAAATTAATTTTATATTCATTATTTTAATGTTACACATTTTATTTAATAATTAATATTAGCAATATTTCATGTTTATAACTTTTTAATGAATAATTTCAATTGGTTTTTTTCTGAGTAGAAGGGAGAGAAGTATATTTATTTAAAATATTAAAATGTTTGTGTTGTATTTTATTTTTTATTATTTTATTACTTGTTTTATTTAATTTATTTTTGTGCCCATTCGACCTCTAGCAACAGTAGCCGATTGATCTCTGGGCACCACTAGTCCCATCCACAGTGGTAAAAAACTTAGGAGTAAAGTTCTAACAAGATCTCTCTTTTAAGCCACTAATTTGAGCAATCACAATAGTCTGTTTGGCATACTGAAATGTCTAAAAAAGAATCTAAAATTTTTATCAGCCCAGACTCGGAATTCGATCGCACTATCTCTAGTAATTTCTAGATTAGATTATGCTAACTCACTTTATGTTAGGGCCCTGGCATATTTGATAAATAAATGACAGCTGGTTTAAAATGCTGCCACCCCCCCGATTCTCAACTGTCCCAGGAAGCAATCTATTTGTGCCAGTTTGAAGTAGCTACATTGGTTGCGGGCAAATGAATGGATTAATTTTAAGGCCCTGTTGATTACCTTTCGAGTGGTTCAGAATAAGGGTCTCATTTATATTTGGAGTAGGTTTTGTGAATATCAACCAATGAGAACCCTTCGCTCATCGAATCAGGGATTCCTTTATGTATCTAGAGTCTTTAAGGCTAGGAGGGGCCATTGCTTCTTTCAGCTATAAGCAGCTAAGATGTGGAATGGTCTCTCAGCTGATTTAAAAATGGTGAAGTCGGAAGTGCTGTTCAAAATGAGGCTGAAGACTCTCCTTTTCATAGAGAAGTAGGAACTCTATGAATTACCTGCTGGTAAGCAGCAGGACGCTTCCTTTGAAGCAGCTGTTTGCGCTATCCAATAGTTGATTCATTCATTGAGTCACTTATTTGTAATATAAAAAGTATAAAAAAGTATATGTTGTGAATTCAAGTTAGTTTCAGCAATCTTTAATTAATATTTTTTTAATCTGTTCAACTATTTTAATTTTTGTTTTATGTTTAAAGTGTTTTTTTAAAAAAGGTTTGGGAGTTAGAATAGCAAATGTAACCCCTCCAAAGTCCATCACTTTCTCTACTGTTGTTAAGATTGGATTGGGAATAGTAAATCAGATTCATCCAAAGTTCAACAATTTCCTTGCTTTTGCTTGCGTTGGAGTGGGAATAGTAAACGTTACCCCTCCAAAGTCCAACACATACCCTAATGTTGAGAATTATGATTGTCAAAGCTACCAGTATTCAGATCATGAAGAAAGACTTGAGCTGTCATAAAATGTACCAAAGATGATCTCAAATGGCAATTTTTTGTATATACACACCACTGAAATGCTACACTTTTGTTGACACCGCAACCTACACCCTTCTACCTCCATGTACAGAAGCTTGGGGCCTACCTGGTCTCTCTTGGGAAGCCCTTTGGGGCCTTGACAAGAGGTAAAGAAGGTGCTATGGTAATGCTAAACTACAATACAATAAAATACAAGAACCATGACAAAGAAGCAAGATACTGATTACACTTTGGTATTTTGGGGTACTATTTGTAAAATCTTTTGTCCTTATCTTTTTTGTTTATTCACAGCAATATTCATGGGTGATGGTTGAAACAACCCTGGCAATCTCGTCATGGAGTGAACAGTGTCATTGCAACCTTGATGTTCCTGGTTGAACAACTGAGATCTCATAGTGAAAAATGTGCGTGGTACTGTGACAAGGTTCTGTATTAAAAGAAATGGAGAGATGCAAAACAGGAAGCTTTAATGCACTTTTTAATTTATGAAGGAAGGCATTGTTTATGGTCTTGCTTAATCAATACAGAGCAGGGTATGAGCAAACTCCACCTAACTTCATAAGCCACCATATCTGAAAAACTACTTAAATATATGTAATTAGGGCAGACTCAGGCTGAAACAGTGGTTGTTGGAGGGATCATGACAGATGGGTCTTTGACCTGAAGGAAGGTATGTAGGGGTTTGGAATGACATGGCATACATATTTTGAATTAACTCCTCTGTGAGCTAAAGGTAAGAATTAGACTAATTATTTAGGGATGTGTGATGAAATATGAATAGAGTACTTTTAGCAGCTACTATATTACCATATTATCTTTTTTGTTCACTGTGTTAATAATTATGGCTATTACAAGGACAGGTAAACTACTGGGTATGTATTTTGGTCCCTTGAGAAAGTGAGCGATAATCAATTTGATGGATGACTTATTTTCCAAAGCTAGCATGGATCCTTTTCAGTCTAGGGGCATGAAGCAAGACATTGCATCTTTAAATTTATGCAAATATATTTTTTCAGATTCAAATTTATGATCACAATGCAAAGAATCACAGGAAAATAAAAATGTTTTTATTTGTAGACCCAGACAGGGTACTCTTGTTCTTACCTACTTTTGGTCTAAATATGGAGGTTCATTTGGAAAAGATTAGGGCTCTAAGACAGTTTATGGAAGATACACTAAAGAGATTTAGAGTTTAGAGAATAAATGGTCAACTATAGTAAATGAATAGCTGATGTAGAATTCCCGTTAACAATGCTGAAGATGTGATGGGGTAAAGTTTGTAGATGATAAAATGGTTTTAATAAAAAAGATTTTACCTGAATTGTTGAGGTTGAAGGGCAATATTGCACTTAATATCTTTTGAAGAGCTAAAAAAAAGTAGAACCCGGAGGTAGAGTAATTTCCTTTTAGGATGAAGATGATTATGTCTTCAAAGGAGAAGAACGCAACAAATTTGTTCAGCTCATAAGGTCTCACAAGATGTGGCTAACAGTTCTCCTGATAAACACAAGCTATTTTAAGTCCAACGATTGCCTTTATAATTACTGCTCATAAATGTTGAATTCGGTCATGTTTCTCTAAATTAACTCAGAATGAAACAGCTATTACTTTTAAAGAGATGGATGCTTGAATATGCAGCAACATATGCTCTAATATTACACTTTTTCTTTTTATATTTAGGGCCTCATTACGATGTCGGGCAGACTCACGCCTGTCTGACACCGTTGCATTCTCGGGAGCAACTGACCTCCAGTCGGCGGCCCCGACACTGCTATTACAAAGCGACCGCACGTGGTGCGGTCGCATACTCCCATTCCTCTATGGGAGCTTGTGCTTTTGCCGTAAACCAGCTGCAGCCCAAGCTCCCATGAGAAATGGGAGTTTTTGTTAATCCTGAGGCCACTTTTGCCCTGCTAGGGCCCCCCAAAGTAGCTTTCCGTCAGGCTTTTCATGTCCGAAACCCCGACATGAAAAGCCTGTGGGAAACCGACATCATAATCCCGACTGTGGAAACGCCTTCCTTAAGGGATTACATGCCAGTTCTGACAGGCCGACGGGCTCCTTGAGCCCGTTGGAAGCCAGCTGGAATGACCGGCTGGTTTCAAATCCGACTGCCTTCATTGTATGAAGGCTGTTGGATTTGAAACCTTGGATGTCAGTCGGAAAGCCTCCGACCGCAGACCGACATCGAAATTGGCCCCTTAATATTTTATGCTATTGTTTGTATTAATTTTCTTCGACTTTTTGGGTGTAGTTGTTTTTTCTTGATCTAATTATTATTCACTTCATAGATATTTAACCTTTTCCTCATGTGCCTAAGATTGTGTGTTTTGTGTATGTACATCAGGTCTTTACATTCACCTTCAATGTGTCTTTTATTGTGAGGAGCTGGTTGGAGTCGAGAAGTAGTTTTCACAACCAGTATTAACCAATGAGCAAAAACGTCCCAGAGGTAACACCTTACTCAATTGCAGCATATCATATTTTCCTTAGGGTAAACTATTCTACGAAGCACAATTCCTACTAAAATCCAAAATATCAAAAACGTTTTACCCCAGAAGAGTATGGTGGCCCTCCTCTTCCTCAGCCACAGCAAACTGTTTCTGGTAGCAGCTCTCCCACCAACCTACGTGAATGGAGCCAGGCTACCTACACTTGACCCTGGCATCATAGAACCCCCTCTTCCCCTTGTCTCAATTTACTGTTAACTATCAACAGACACCATAGTTGTGTTCAAGTTAATGAAGTTCTTGAACTCTCCCCAACTACCTTTCCTGGAAGTGGAAATGCCAAGTAGTGTGAAAAAGTGGGTGATTAGTTGTGGTGGATGTTAGTCCACCACAAGTAATAATGTCACTGTTTTGTTAAGTCATCACACAAAAAGAATTGGGGACCGGGAGCTATTTGGAAAGGAAGACGGTCCAGTACCCGTGCTCCCAAAGAACAATGTTTTTGCACTGCGGGGTGACTGTTCCTAAGGTCTCAGGAGAGTAGCAACCAAACTTTGGTTGGTAAGAGGGGATAAACGGTACCTAGAACCTGTGTTTATTCGGGGGTCCGAGTGGTAAGTTTAAAAAAAGGTGTGAATCCTGGAGCTCCTCTTAGAAACAAATACAGAGGGTGGATGTATGACTAACCTCTGCTCTCAGAATAGGTGCCGGAGTGAATCAATCACACATAAAAAAAGGTCAACATGTTTCGCGCTCTTAATTGGTCCATAAGGGATCCATAGGCGCTTCGTCAGGACCGGAAAGCTGGTGAAATAAACAAGAAGAAGACAGGTCTCAGGAAAAAGAAAATCCTGTAAACCTGTGATACCTTATTCTTAAGGTGTGTAAGCATCCTTGCACAGATAGGAACTCTCAATGTAGGTACCTATCCCCAACCTGGTGAAACAAAAATAGAGAAAGACACACAAATATATATAAGGATATCAAAATGTATTTAACATGTAGGGCAATCATCATTTCCATGCGGTGTGCTCTGCCGCTCTTGCATGCACACGAGGTAAGCACATTATAGTCTTATGCCCGGGTGTATTATTAATAGTGACAAAAAGGACACGTATTACAGGGTGCAGCTGACATTTGTGCAAAAGGGTGGAGCTTATAGGCTGAATCTATAAATGGATACCCTATAGTTCCCACGTGCACATTGCCGGCTGAGAATGGTTCCGGCGTAATGAAACCGGGTGCGGTTTAATGCATATCTTGAAAACATCAATAATAAATGTAGATGACGGTATGGACTACGAAACACAAGCCCAAGGTCAAGTGGGCGGAATTGGGGTGGTTGTAGGTGGTGTCCCGGTGGTATGTTCCACATCAGTGGGGGTCCCATCCATTGTCCTGGGTATACTGGTGGTTGGAATGGTTGCTGTGGGAAATTCTGGAATAGTGGGGGTCGATATTGTCTCTGTGTCCCTCTGGCACGAGGTGTGTAATTCCTTCCCTCATAGCTTGAGTCACTACTGAAGGATCCTGATCTACTGGATTGGTTACTACTCCCTTCATCGGAAGAGGTCTCGTAGTTCTGGATCAAATAGTCTTCCTTAGTATAAGGGTATACCTTCTCTTTGTTGAAGCATTTGACGTCCTTCTGAAGTTTGGTTATTTTCTGTTTGGTGAGGAATTCCTTATGCTCGTTTAGTTCTTCGTTAATTTCGGCAAGTCGTAATTTATATGCCGTAATTGAGATCCCAGCCTTCAGTCCGTTTTCAGCTAGAGTGATCTGTATCAGAAGTTCATCCGATAGACTCTTGGCCGTGTTAATGATTAGCACGAGCCAATCCCGTGTGCACTTCCATGCGATCTTTGACCATTCCGTACGGAAGGTAAGATCTTCTAAAAGATTCTTGGGAAAGCGTGACTAGGAGGCCATTAGGTGCTATATTGGCCCTTAGGTATTCCGTCATGATTATCCCATGAAGGGCTGTCTTGATCTGTAACCTCCTCAATGACTGCAACGTCTTCCAATCATCTACTTTGCTCCCTGTTGCTGCGCTGCCATCTTCAGCCAACAGTGAGGGTGCCCGGAGAATCTCCGCCACAATGTCTTCATCAAAACTCAAACCCGGGGTATCCATATCTTAGTAGCGGGAGTGCCTCCGTACGACTACTCTAAGTGTAGTGTAGTGTATGAGTGCACGTGAAAGAAGTGTCTAGGAGAAAGGGGAAAGGATACAGTAATTGTCCCACGGCTGGCTGCCGTACTTAAATCATCACACAAAAAGAATTGGGGACCGGGAGCTATTTGGAAAGGAAGAAGGTCCAGTACCCGTGCTCCCAAAGAACAACGTTTTTGCACTGGGGTGTGACTGTTCCTAAGGTCTCAGGAGAGTAGCAAACAAACTTTGGTTGGTAAGAGGGGATAGTAACAAGTGGTCAGTCTCAAAGAAGGTAGGGTTTATAAATAGTGGTGGGGGAATCCCTCCTTTTGGATATAGTGCCCTCACACACCCTTGCGAGTGTCATGCTTCATCATCGGGTGTTGCTCCTCGTGGGGGCAGCGCTGCAGTCCCTCACGGGCCCCACGAGAGGGCTCTTTAGCGGAGATCTTTTAAGGAGATGCCGCAGTTGTGCATGTGGGTGTGTGGGCCTGGGGAGGTAAGTGAGTGGGTGAAGTAAAATTACCAAATGGTACCTAGAACCTGTGTTTATTCGGGGGTCCGAGTGGTAAGTTTAAAAAAAGGTGTGAATACTGGAGCTCCTCTTAGAAACAAATACAGAGGGCGGATGTATGACTAACCGCTGCTCTCAGAATAGGTGCCGGAGTGAATCAATCACACATAAAAAAAGGTCAACATGTTTCGCGCTCTTAATTGGTCCATAAGGGATCCATAGGCGCTTCGTCAGGACCGGAAAGCTGGTGAAATAAACAAGAAGAAGACAGGTCTCAGGAAAAAGAAAATCCTGTAAACCTGTGATACCTTATTCTTAAGGTGTGTAAGCGTCCTTGCACAGATAGGAACTCTCAATGTAGGTACCTATCCCCAACCTGGTGAAACAAAAATAGAGAAAGACACACAAATATATATAAGGATATCAAAATGTATTTAACATGTAGGGCAATCATCATTTCCATGTGGTGTGCTCTGCCACTCTTGCATGCACACGAGGTAAGCACATTATAGTCTTATGCCCGGGTGTATTAATAATAGTGACAAAAAAGGACACATATCACAGGGTGCAGCTGACATTTGTGCAAAAGGGTGGAGCTTATAGGCTGAATCTATAAATGGATACCCTATAGTTCCCACGTGCACATTGCCGGCTGAGAATGGTTCCGGCGTAATGAAACCGGGTGCGGTTTAATGCATATCTTGAAAACATCAATAATAAATGTAGATGACGGTATGGACTACGAAACACAAGCCCAAGGTCAAGTGGGTGGAATTGGGGTGGTTGTAGGTGGTGTCCCAGCGGTATGTTCCACATCAGTGGGGGTCCCATCCATTGTCCTGGGTATACTGGTGGTTGGAATGGTTGCTGCGGGAAATTCTGGAATAGTGGGGGTCGATATTGTCTCTGTGTCCCTCTGGCTCGAGGTGTGTAATTCCTTCCCTCATAGCTTGAGTCACTACCGAAGGATCCTGATCTACTGGATTGGTTACTACTCCCTTCATCGGAAGAGGTCTCGTAGTTCTGGATCAAATAGTCTTCCTTAGTATAAGGGTATACCTTCTCTTTGTTGAAGCGTTTGACGTCCTTCTGAAGTTTGGTTATTTTCTGTTTGGTGAGGAATTCCTTATGCTCGTTTAGTTCTTCGTTAATTTCGGCAAGTCGTGATTTATATGCTGTGATTGAGATCCCAGCCTTCAGTCCGTTTTCAGCTAGAGTGATCTGTATCAGAAGTTCATCCGATAGACGCTTGGCCGTGTTAATGATTAGCACGAGCCAATCCCGTGTGCACTTCCATGCGATCTTTGACCATTCCGTACGGAAGGTAAGATCTTCTAAAAAGATTCTTGGGGAAAGCGTGACTAGGAGGCCATTAGGTGCTATATTGGCCCTTAGGTATTCCGTCATGATTATCCCATGAAGGGCTGTCTTGATCTGTAACCTCCTCAATGACTGCAACATCTTCCAATCATCTACTTTGCTCCCTGTTGCTGCGCTGCCATCTTCAGCCAACAGTGAGGGTGCCCGGAGAATCTCCGCCACAATGTCTTCATCAAAACTCAAACCCGGGGTGTCCATATCTTAGTAGCGGGAGTGCCTCCGTACGACTACTCTAAGTGTAGTGTAGTGTATGAGTGCACGTGAAAGAAGTGTCTAGGAGAAAGGGGAAAGGATACAGTAATTGTCCCACGGCTGGCTGCCATACTTAAATCATCACACAAAAAGAATTGGGGACCGGGAGCTATTTGGAAAGGAAGAAGGTCCAGTACCCGTGCTCCCAAAGAACAACGTTTTTGCACGGGGGTGTCTGTTCCTAAGGTCTCAGGAGAGTAGCAACCAAACTTTGGTTGGTAAGAGGGGGATAGTAACAAGTGGTCAGTCTCAAAGAAGGTAGGGTTTATAAATAGTGGTGGGGGAATCCCTCCTTTTGGATATAGTGCCCTCACACACCATTGCGAGTGTCATGCTTCATCATCGGGTGTTGCTCCTCGTGGGGGCAGCGCTGCAGTCCCTCACGGGCCCCGCGAGAGGGCTCTTTAGCGGAGATCTTTTAAGGAGATGCCGCAGTTGTGCATGTGGGTGTGTGGGCCTGGGGAGGTAAGTGAGTGGGTGAAGTAAAATTACCAAATGGTACCTAGAACCTGTGTTTATTCGGGGGTCCGAGTGGTAAGTTTAAAAAAAGGTGTGAATCCTTGAGCTCCTCTTAGAAACAAATACAGAGGGCGGATGTATGACTAACCGCTGCTCTCAGAATAGGTGCCGGAGTGAATCAATCACACATAAAAAAGGTCAACATGTTTCGCGGTCTTAAGTGGTCCATAAGGGATCCATAGGCGCTTCGTCAGGACCGGAAAGCTGGTGAAATAAACAAGAAGAAGACAGGTCTCAGGAAAAAGAAAATCCTGTAAACCTGTGATACCTTATTCTTAAGGTGTGTAAGCGTCCTTGCGCAGATAGGAACTCTCAATGTAGGTACCTATTCCCAACCTGGTGAAACAAAAATAGAGAAAGACACAAAAATATATATAAGGATATCAAAATATATTTAACATGTAGGGCAATCATCATTTCCATGCGGTGTGCTCTGCCGCTCTTGCATGCACACGAGATAAGCATATTATAGTCTTATGCCCGGGTGTATTAATAATAGTGACAAAAAAGGACACGTATCACAGGGTGCAGCTGACATTTGTGCAAAAGATTGGAGCTTATAGGCTGAATCTATAAATGGATACCCTATAGTTCCCACGTGCACATTGCCGGCTGAGAATGGTTCCGGCGTAATGAAACCGGGTGCGGTTTAATGCATATCTTGAAAACATCAATAATAAATGTAGATGACGGTATGGACTACGAAACACAAGCCGAAGGTCAAGTGGGCCTGCGGTGCACTGCAATCAAGTGATCATTATAGTGGCTAAGGTCCGGATAATACGAGGACCCGTGAGACGTGGTGGAAAATTCTGCACATAAACACACACACTTCCTGCGCTTCCCGTGTTTTGAAGGGTCGCACACACTTCAAACATACAAATGCACAAATGCACTCCCGTACTCCTACCCCTCATTAAGGATATCGGGCTCCGTCGGTGCGCTCTCGGTGAGTGGCTGAGTTTCTGTTTAAGCGATAGAAAGATGCGTCGTTAAAATGGTGCCATGAGTAAGTGTGCGTTTGAGCCCTCGGACTTGGTTAATAATGCCGCACTGATCCAAGCGCGTGCGGGAATGGTTACTCACAGTTGCTCGCCTCTCCCAGGATAGCAACCTACCCCTCCGTAGCAGTGTGCCGGAATCGGAAGGGAATGGTTTTAGATCACCCGCTTTTAACCTCCGTGAATGCAAACCCGGCCTGCTTGGGTGGGCGGGTACCGGCGCGGTGACGCACTGCGTGGAGGGTGTTACCACGGTGAGCTGTGTAGCTCTATCTAAAGTGTATAAACGTGGCGGCCATCTTAACACGGGGAAATCAGAAAGATAAGTAATCTGATCACAGCGTGTTTTCTCTAAGGCGATCGAGTTTGGAGTGGGGACCCATATTTGTCAAGATCGGGGTTAAAATAATTCTTAAGGAGAACGAGTGCTGTTAAATGCACATGTCGAGGGTAAGCCTCAGTGTGGTTGAAGGTTGGTGTGTGACTGAAGTGTATCATAAAGAGTTGTGCAGGATTTAACGATCCCTTTACTGAAAGCATAAACTGGGGTGGTAAAAAGTTATTATGAGAAAAGTGACCGTGGTGACTGTGTGGTGGAAATGCACCACTCACATGTACGGTCTCGTACTTATAATGGGAGAAATCCCATGGTCATGGATAAGGCAGATGGACCATGCCTAGATAATTACTGGACCAAATTAATTGCGTTCGATATGCGATGATATCCCCAGGTCCTAAGGAATCGCGCCCAAGTCATATGTACCTAAGGAGTGTAGGGGGACAATCCGGTTCAGTGAGCTCATATTCTTCCTCCAAAACCAGTAATTATAGTACATTAGAACGTTAATTCTGCCCACTGGATCTCAACGTTGAGTCCCTCAGTAAAGCATCTTAGTCTATGGACCCAGCGCTGTTCTTGTCTAAAGAGAGTTCTGTTGGTCCAGTTGGGATTAGATTCAATAATTGTCCACCTTATACTGTCTGCGGTATGTTTTTGTTCCATGAAGTGGGCGAGCAACTTGGTGTTGGTTTTACCACGTCGTATTGTACTTTTGTGCTCGCCAATTCTTATCTTGACCTGCCTGGTGGTCATGCCGATGTATCTTTTACCACAGGGGCATAGAATGGTATAGACACAGTTCTTGGTGTTGCAATTGGTGTGTTTTGTTTGTCGCCAGGGTGTGGCTAGACCGAGGTCGATCTGTTTTGAAGCTGTGGTCTCGGTACAGGCAGAGCAGGATCCGCAGGGAAAGTGACCCACCACAGGTGGTAAGGCCCAGAGAGTGGGTTGCCTCATGAGTAGTGGCTTAGGTCGGGTATGGACTAAGTGGTCCCTCAGATTCTGCGTGCGTTTGAATGCAAAAAGTGTGGGGGGGGCTGGTGCAAATGTACCTGTCCTTAGAATGCCCCAGTGTTTCCTTACAACTTTCTGAATGTGATTGGAACTGGGCGTAAATGTGGTGACACATGTAAGGGCTTCAGATTTAGGCCTGTCCCTCACTTCTAGGAGGGCAGCTCTCGGGTTATTTCTCGCTCTTTTGTGTGCCTGGCGTATGATGTTGCTGGGGTAGTTACGCCTTCTCAAATTGTCTGTTAGAATCTCCGATTGCTTTTCGAACTCAGTGACGGTGTCACAGTTCCTGCGTAGGCGTAGGAATTGTCCGACTGGTAAATTGTTCCTCAGTGTTTTCGGATGGTGGCTGTCGTAAATGAGGAGACTGTTTCTGTCTGTGGGCTTTCTGTAGTTGGTTGTGTGTAAGGAACCATTATCCAGAGATATGAGCAAATCTAGGAATGGGATATTGTCCCGTGATCTTGTGCTCGTGAATTTTAAGAAGGGGTCCAGGGTGTTGATCCATCCGCAGAATGTGATACAGAGTTCCTCGTCCCCTTTCCAGAAGAGGATGATGTCATCGATATAACGACGCCACATCAAAATGTTCTGTCGGTAGGGGTTAAAATCCCCTAGGATGCGCTTCTCCTCGAAATCTGCCATGTAAAGGCAGGCCAGACTGGGAGCGAAGGTGCTTCCCATACTGGTGCCCTGTACTTGATGGTATAGTTGTGACTTGAAGGCAAAGACATTTTCTTTAAGTGCTATGGAAGCGCATTCACGAATGAAGGATATCGGTGTCTCATAAGGCCATGGTTTGATGTTCCGCAGGGTTGACTCTAGCACATCCAGGGTAGCATCCTGGGGAATGTTCGTATATAGAGCCTCCACATCTAAAGTGACCAGCAGGTCAATGGTTCCTGGTTCTGAAAAATTTTCTATCAAATTGAGTACCTCAGTAGTGTCCCTTAAATAGGACGGGGTTTTGCTCACCAAGGGACATAGGTAGAAGTCGCAGAACTTGCTGAGTGGTTCAAGGACCGATTCGATGCCTGACACGATCGGGCGGCCCGGTGGTGGGTTGACTCCTTTGTCGATCTTTGGTAGGGTATAGTAGTAAGGGGTCCGTGGGTCCTCGTTGGTAAGGAAGTCTGCCTCCTGGCGGGAAATCCAACCTTCCGTGGCCGCTTCGTTGACTAGGCTCCTTATTCGAGTAATGAGGCACGTCGTTGGATCTTCAGTGATGGGCTGGTAATATTTAGTTTTCGTCAGTTGGCGGTTGCATTCGGCATCGTAAGTGACAACATCCTCAATGACTATGGCACCGCCTTTGTCGGCTGGGTTCAGAATGATGTTGGTATCTTCTGTGATAGATTTGAGAAGGGTCCTTTCTTCTTTAGAGAGGTTGTCATAAGGGCGTTTGTGGTTCATAGCCGCCACGTCCTTGAGGATAGCCTGTTGTTAGAAATGGGGGTCTCTAGTTGGCACTGGCTGGCGCCAATGTCCAAATAGGGACCCTTCTTCCTAAGTAAGGGCAAGTGGGCTACCCTCTTTGATAACCCCTGCTCAACCCTGTGGTAACGTAGCACGAGCAGTTAGGCCTATCTCAGAGGCAGTGTGTGAAGCATTTATGACCATGCACAATAAGGCAGTAACGACACAACAAAAGGACACAACTCAAGTAGGTATAGAAAAATAATATCTTTATCTAAGATTTAACACAAGACTCTCAAAGCGTTTTAACCAGCCACAATGCACGTAAATCAGTAGGGACTTAAAAAGGCAATAACGTATTCATCAGAACGTGGCACTGACTGAGTTCAAGGCCTGGGTCTACGCGACCCGTTGCACACCAGATACCTGCCGTTGGACGGGGACACAGCACGCAGCTTCTCGAAGAAGCGGAGACGGTGACAGGCGGACTCCCAGCGACCACAACTCTTGACTGCAGGGGTCCGCAACGTGCACTCACAATGATTCGGGCACTCGGGGACAGGCGGGCTCTCAGCGGCAGCAACACGCGGCTGCGGCGGCCCGGGCTGGTGGTGGCGATGACTCTCGTCGTGCAGCTCCGTGGTGGGCTCACAGCGGCAGCAGCTCTCTCTTAGCTACGGCGGCCCACAGGACGACTCATGATGATGCAAAGTTGGCAAAGGTGCGGGCACTCAGCGGCAGCAGCTCTCTCTTAACTGCGGCGGCCCACAGGACAAATCACGATGATGCAAAGTTGGCAAAGGTGCGGGCACTCAGCGGGAGCTGCTCTCTCTTAGCTGCGGCGGCCCACAGGACAAATCACGATGATGCAAAGTTGGCAAAGGTGCGGGCACTCAGCGGCAGCAGCTCTCTCTTAGCTGCGGCGGCCCACAGGACAAATCACGATGATGCAAAGTGGGCAAAGGTGTGGGCACTCAGCGGCAGCAGCTCTCTCTTAGCTGCGGCGGCCCACAGAACAAATCATGATGATGCAAAGTTGGCAAAGGTGCGGGCACTCAGCGGCAGCAGCTCTCTCTTAGCTGCGGCAGCCCACAGGACAAATCACGATGATGCAAAGTTGGCAAAGGTGCGGGCACTCAGCGGCAGCAGCTCTCTCTTAGCTGCGGCGGCCCACAGGACAAATCACGATGATGCAAAGTTGGCAAAGGTGCGGGCACTGAGCGGCAGCAGCTCTCTCTTAGTTGCGGCGGCCCACAGGACAAATCACGATGATGCAAAGTTGGCAAAGGTGTGGGCACTCAGCGGCAGCAGCTCTCTCTTAGCTGCGGCGGCCCACAGGACAAATCACGATGATGCAAAGTTGGCAAAGGTGCAGGCACTCAGTGGCAGCAGCTCTCTCTTAGCTGCGGCGGCCCACAGGACAAATCACGATGATGCACAGCTGACACCAGTGCGGGCAATCAGCGGCAGCAGCTCTCTCTTAGCTGCGGCGGCCCACAGGACAAATCACGATGATGCAAAGTTGCAAAGGTGTGGGCACTCAGCGGCAGCAGCTCTCTCTTAGCTGCGGCGGCCCACAGGACAAATCACGATGATGCAAAGTTGGCAAAGGTGCGGGCACTCAGTGGCAGCAGCTCTCTCTTAGCTGCGGCGGCCCACAGGACAAATCACGATGATGCACAGCTGACACCAGTGCAGGCAATCAGCGGCTACAGCTCTCTCTTAACTGCGGCGGCCCACACAGATTCAGGCAAGGTTCCGAAGGTTCAAATTAAGGCGGGCTCTCAGCGGTGGCAGCTCTCTCTTAGCTGTGGCGGCCCACACAAGGGTTACCAGTCCGCGTTCCTCACAGTAGAACTAGAGGCTCCGGATTACTCGACGGAGGCCTCACCTGCAAGTAGAATGCCTCGCACAGGAATTCAGATGGCTGACGGGGTGAAGTCTAATGTCCCTGAGACTTCAGCAGGAGGCGCTCTCAATTCAGGCCCTCGGGTAGTTTCTTCAGCAAGCTTGGTTAAAGTTTCAAAGTCCTTTCCTCTGTTCACTCGGACAGAGTTTCGTCTTGACATCCAGAAGGAACACACTTGAAAAAGGTTTCAGCGCAGCGTTTTATACCTAAAAAGTCTTTGTTCTCTAAAGTCACAAATCATTGAATCCAGCCAGAACCAGTTCGGTGGGGTCGGGGAACACTTGGTTAATGAGGCGACATCCTGCCCTTTGAGAATCAGGGGGTCTGCTATCAGACGCCCAGTGGGAGGTGGAGCCATCATTCACCTTGCCAGGCACAGCCCGGCTCAGATCAAAGAGTCACCCCTCCCCATACTCTAAATGCCGATCTCTTTCTCCAGCCAGGTCTGACCCAGCTGGCCCTGCTGCTCCAAAACCAGACGGCCAATACACACACTAGCAAAGCCTACAGGAAAGCTTAGGCAAGAAAATACCTTGTTTCTAGAAGAGGCATTTTCGAACACGGGCCATGCAAATGATCCTTACTAAAAGATGTATCCCAATGTCCTGAGCTTAAACATATCAAATTCGAATTTCCTATCAGGTTCCTGGGGGCAGGTAGGATTATGGAATGTAATACTCAGCCTGCCCATTCTGGACTATGAGAACGGATAGCCTCACAATAGTAAACAGTGAAATGGAGGGTAACTCGCTATTAGAACATGCTACACAGACATACTTTAAAAGCTGCTTCGGTGGGTAGCGCAAATCAGCGCTGCAGGCCCACCAGCAGGATTTGGTCTACCAGCCCTGGGCACACACAGTGCACTTATACTAGGGACTGACAGGTAAACCAAACGAACCAATTATGGTTATCCCAATTCATACAGTCATCTTTACACAGGGAGCATTCGCGCTGTGGCACTGATTGGCAGTCACAGCGCCCAGAGCATCTAAATCCAGCCAACATAAAAGATAGGAAGCGAAAAGAGGAAGGGAGACCCGCGCCAATGATGCCAGGTCTAACACGCGTCCCCTCCAGCTGAAATGTGGGGAGAACTAACCATCCCCTTGGGAGTTCTCATCACTAAGGCGGGAAAATCTGGACAGACCATCAGCATTGGCGTGTTCTGTACCAGGGCGGTGTTCCACCGTGAAATCCATACCCTGTAGGGAAATGGACCACCTCAACAACTTGGGATTCTCACCCCTCATATGCATCAACCATCTAAGGGGCCTGTGGTCTGTCTGAACCTGGAAGTGAGTCCCAAACAGGTATGGTCTCAGCTTCTTCAGCGCCCAGACCACAGCAAATGCCTCACGCTCAATTGCACTCCACCTCTGTTCCCGGGGAAGTAACCTCCTGCTTAGGAAGGCTACCGGTTGGTCTAGTCCCTCCTCATTGATCTGTGACAGAACAGCCCCTATACCATGCTCTGAGGCGTCTGTCTGGACAACAAATTCCTTTGAACAGTCGGGTGCCTGAAGCACGGGTGCGGTGCACAATGCAGTCTTCAGGGCGTCAAAAGCTTTCTGACAGGTGTCAGTCCAGTTTACCTTCTTTGGCTGCTTCTTAGAAGTCAGCTCAGTCAAGGGTGCAACAATGTTGCCATATCCCTTGACAAACCTCCTGTAGTACCCTGTGAGTCCTAAGAAGGCTCTCACCTGCGTCTGAGTCTTGGGGGGTTCCCACGCCAGGATAGTTTCAATTTTGGGCTGAAGGGGCGCCACCTGGCCGCTCCCCACCTGGTGCCCCAAATACACTACAGAACCCTGCCCAATCTAGCACTTACTGGCTTTGATTGTGAGGCCTGCCTTCCGCAGTGCCATCAATACCTCCCAGAGGTGGCGCAGGTGGTCCTCCCAAGAGGAGCTAAACACCGCAATGTCATCCAGGTAGGCGGCACTGAAGTCTTCCAGCCCAACCAACACCCTGTTGACCAACCTCTGAAAGGTGGCAGGGGCATTCTTCATTCCAAAGGGCATCACCCGGAACTGGTAGTGCCCATCGGGTGTGGAGAATGCTGACCTCTCCTTTGCTCCCTCGGTCAAGGCGATCTGCCAATACTCAGACGTCAAATCAAATGTGCTGAGGTATTTTGCAGCCCCTATCCGATCTACGAGCTCATCAGCTCTGGGGATGGGGTGCGCGTCAGTCTTCGTGACTGAATTGAGGCCCCGATAGTCCACGCAGAACCGAAGTTCTGGGGAGGTACTAGGCGCTGCATCTTTTGGTACCAGGACCACTGGGCTGGACCAAGGGCTGCTAGAGGACTCAATCACCCCAAGGGCAAACATTTTGGTAACCTCATCCTTAATGTAGGCCCTTACCCGGTCAGTCACTCGGTAAGCCTTGTGCTTAATGGGAGGACTGTCCCCAGTGTCCACGTCATGGACACACCAATCAGTGACTCTAGGCACCAGGGAGAACAGATCACTGAATTGCCCCAACAGTTGGCGACAATCACCCTGCTGCTCAGGAGTCAGTGTGGTGGAGAGGACCACACCCTCCACTGACCCATCTCGCTCCCCTGCACACAGGAGGTCAGGAAGGGGCTCGCTTTCCTCCTCCTTCCCAGCATCTGTGGCCTAAAGTATGCCCACTTCAGACCTCTCAAAGTGGGGCTTCAGTCGGTTAACATGCAGGACCCGCAAGGGGTTCCTGGGAGACTGCAAGTGCACCACGTAGGTAACAGGACTCTTGCACTCCACCACCTCAAAGGGGCCGGTCCACCTATCCTGGAGCGCACAGGGCTCCACCGGGGCCATGACCCAAACCTTTTGTCCAGGCTGAAACTTGATCAGAGTGGCATTCTGATCGTGCCAGCGTTTCATCTCTTCCTGGCTGGCTTCCAGGTTTGCCTCAGCAAGTTTCCTGAAACGCCGAGTCTGGTTCCTGAAGGCCAGCATGTAACTAAACACATCTTGGGGAGGTTTCCTGGGAGATTGCTCCCAGCCTTCCTTGACCAGACTCAGAGGCCCTCTTACTGGGTGACCATAGAGCAGCTCAAAGGGACTGAACCCTAAGGACTTCTGTGGCACCTCATGGTAAGCAAACAACAGGCATGGCAAGAGGACATCCCACTTATGCCTCATGGGCTCACCTAGGCCCATAATCATGCCCTTTAAGGGTCTGGTTGAATCTCTCAACCAGCCCATTACCCTGGGGGTGGTAAGGAGTGGTGAACTTATAGTTACCCCACACTCCTCCCACAGAGACTTCATGTACTTGGAGATGAAGTTAGTTCCCCTATCGGACACCACCTCTCTGGGGAATCCCACATGGGAGAAAATCCCCATCAGTACCCGTCCCACCACGGGGGCCATCACTGTCCTGAGCGGGATGGCCTCAGGGTACCTAGTGGCATGGTCCACCAAGACCAGGATGAACCTGTTGCCCATGGCTGTCTTGGGATCCAGAGGCCCCACAATATCAATGCCCACTCTCTCGAATGGGGTACTCACAACGGGAAAGGGCTGTAGTGGGGCCTTAATCTTCCCCCCACTCTTCCCACTTGCCTGGCAAGTCTCTCACATCCTGCAGTGAGCATCTGAGCTCCTGCGCATCTGGGGCCAATTGAAGTGGGTGACCAGCCTCTCAAAGGTCTTGGTCAGCCCCAGATGTCCGGCCAGTGGCACATCATGAGCCAACCCCAGTAGGAAGGTCCTGAAGCGCTGGGGTACCACCAGCACACGGGCTGACCCAGGCTCAGCAACCTTAGTCTCGCTGTAAAGGAGGTCATTCTCCCAATAGATCCAATGTGACCCTGTCTGATCACCTGCGGCCTGGGCGGTGGCCTGTCGCCGCACCCCCTCAAGAGATGGGCAGGTTCTCTGTTGCTCTCAAAATTCCTCCCTGGAGGGCCCCCCTTCCTGCTGCCAATGGGTCAGCTCCGGTAGGTCCCCCAGTTCAGCCCCTTGTTCCCCTGTAGGTTCCAGGGCATCCCCCTCAAGGTCTGCTCCCTCCGGGACCGTGGGAACCACAGGGGCCGGTTTCCCGCGCCCCCTACCCCTTCTCTTTCAGGCAGGGGCCTGGGCCATACTTTCAGGCTCCAGACCTTCCTGAACACCCTTCTGAGCTGTCATGGACCAAGTGGTCGCACACGCCCACTCAGGCAGACCCAACATTTCCAAATGAGACTTTCTCTCCACCATAGCCCATGGGGAGTTCTCTAGATCATTGCCCAACAGACAGTCTACAGGCATGGCGGGCCTCACAGCCACTTGAAGAGTTCCTGAGACCCCCCCCCACTCGAAGGGAACCTGAGCCACTTCACACTGGCTCTCTGAGTTGTCTGCTGACACTACGGGCAGAATGCATGGGGACAACATGCTCTTTGGACACCAACCGGGAGCTGACAGCAGTCACACTAGCTCCGGTGTCCCTGAGAGCCTCCACCCTATGGCCATTGATGGTCACCCACTGCCGGTACTTCTTAGTGTTATTAGGCAGTGTGGGGTTAGGGACCTTCTCAAAGTCTCCTAGCGAGACAAAGGTTAACTCTACGGGATCCCACCCACCTTGGACCTCTACCTCCTCCCCCCAGGGCTACACTGGCAATCTGGCGGGATGGTGCACGGGGTGGTGCACGAGGGATGCATTGGGGTCCCTCTGGGGACACTGGGGATCATAATACCGGTGGCCCACTTGACCACACCTGAAACAAGTGAGTGGCCCCCTCTGAACAGGCCTACCTGTCGGGGACACTGGCTTCTTCTCAGGGGGAGGCTGGGACACCACTGCTTGGTTCCCTTGGGAATTACTTTGGGGCCCTCTCTGGAACTCCCTCGGCTTACCCTTGTCCCCCCACTTCTCTGCTGGGGACCCTGCCCACCTCTGGCGAAGTCTCCCAAAAAACCTTTGCGGACCCGGGTGCTCACCCAGCGGTCCGCCTCCTCAGCAAGCTTCCTAGGGTTATTCAGCTTGCTATCAATCAGGTGCTGGCGTAGCTCTGGAAAACAGTTACTAGAAAAATGCTCCCACGCAAACAAATCATACAATTGCTCAAAAGTTTCTTCTTTGCTACCCTTTACCCAGCAATCTATTGCTCTGCAGAAAAAAGACACATATTCAACCCACGTGGTACCCTCTAACTTCTTACAGGTTCTAAACCTCTGCATGTACATTTCTGGGGTCAAACCATAATGGGTCATCAAAGCTTCTTTCATATGGGCATACACCATCCTGCTCTCCTCGGGCAGGTCCAACAGGGTATCCCTACCATCACTCACAAAGCGTCCCCACAATCCCGCTCCCCAATCCTTCTCAGGGACCCAGTGGGACACCATTGCTATCTCATATGCGGCAAACCATTGCCCAATATCCTCACTCTTGTGAAAATCCTTAATGACATCCTTAGGAATATAAACTCTACTCTCAAGAGTTACTAAAGGTATGCTGCCACCAGAGGGGGAGACCGGGACACTCCTCGCCTTGATCTCTATCTCCCTCAACATTCTCTCATGCTCCATTCTCATTTTCTCAAGTTCAATTGACAATCGATCCTTCTCAATGTCTAACTTCTTACTCTCAAGGTCCTTCTGACCTTCCAATTTAGCCATCTCCAAACTATGCCTCCTATCTCTCTCCCTGTCCTCCAGCTCTTCTGGGATCAGGCTCCTTTGGGATACACTAGTACCTGGATTGGAGGGTGTTCTATCCCCCCCCCTCTACTGCATCATGCTGCTGCCCTCCAGCATTCTCTTCCTCATCCCCAGCGGACTCTCTCGCTCCCCACCAGGCTTTCAGCGCCTTCTGGTACTCCTCCTTCCTAGAGAGACCTATCACGGGGACTGCGAATTGCTTACAAAATGACTTCAGCTGTCTGGCAGTATAGGTATCTAATCTTTCCTCCTCAAAGGTGAGATCCTCCGAAGCATTGGATGTTGGCCTTCCCATATTAGCAGTATTCATGGCTGCAATCAACAATTCAATACTAGAACAACCAACCAAACAAAAAAAAAAATTTTTTCGAAGAGGGACAAAAAACCTGTGCGTGGCTGCGCTTTGGTCTACACTCACTAGTGGAGTCTACCAGTTATTGTACGTGGATCATAAATGCAAGTCCTGATCCTCACCGCTGACCGCCAATGTTAGAAATGGGGGTCTCTAGTTGGCACTGGCTGGTGCCAATGTCCAAATAGGGACCCTTCTTCCTAAGTCAGGGCAAGTGGGCTACCCCCTTTGATAACCCCTGCTCAACCCTGTGGTAACGTAGCACGAGCAGTTAGGCCTACCTCAGAGGCAGTGTGTGAAGCATTTATGACCATGCACAATAAGGCAGTAACGACACCACAAAAGGACACAACTCAAGTAGGTATAGAAAAATAGTATCTTTATCTAAGGTTTAACACAAGCCTCTCAAAGCGTTTTAACCAGCCACAATGCACGTAAATCAGTAGGGACTTAAAAAGGCAATAACGTATTCACCAGAACGTGGCACTGAGTTCAAGGCCTGGGTCTACGCGACCCGTGGTGCACCAGATACCTGCCGTTGGACGGGGACACAGCATGCAGTTTCTCGAAGAAGCGGAGACGGTGACAGGCGGACTCCCAGCGACCACAACTCTTGACTGCAGGGGTCCGCAACGTGCACTCACAATGATTCGGGCACTCGGGGTCAGGCGGGCTCTCAGCGGCAGCAGCACACGGCTGCGGCGGCCCGGGCTGGTGGTGGCGATGACTCTCGTCGTGCAGCTCCGTGGTGGGCTCACAGCGGCAGCAGCTCTCTCTTAGCTGCGGCAGCCCACAGGACGACTCATGATGATGCAAAGTTGGCAAAGGTGCGGGCACTCAGCGGCAGCAGCTCTCTCTTAGCTGCGGCGGCCCACAGGACAAATCACGATGATGCAAAGTTGGCAAAGGTGCGGGCACTCAGTGGCAGCAGCTCTCTCTTAGCTGCGGCGGCCCACAGGACAAATCACGATGATGCAAAGTTGGCAAAGGTGCGGGCACTCAGCGGCAGCAGCTCTCTCTTAGCTGCGGCGGCCCACAGGACAAATCACGATGATGCAAAGTTGGGAAAGGTGCGGGCACTCAGCGGCAGCAGCTCTCTCTTAGCTGCGGCGGCCCACAGGACAAATCACGATGATGCAAAGTTGGCAAAGGTGCGGACACTCAGCGGCAGCAGCTCTCTCTTAGCTGCAGCGGCCCACAGGACAAATCACGATGATGCAAAGTTGGCAAAGGTGCCGGCACTCAGCGGCAGCAGCTCTCTCTTAGCTGCGGCGGCCCACAGGACAAATCACGATGATGCAAAGTTGGCAAAGGTGCCGGCACTCAGCGGCAGCAGCTCTCTCTTAGCTGCGGCGGCCCACAGGACAAATTACGATGATGCACAGCTGACACCAGTGCGGGCACTCAGCGGCAGCAGCTCTCTCTTAGCTGCGGCGTCCCACAGGACAAAGGATGATCTCGACCAGGTTGGCACAACGGCGGGCACTCAGCGGCTACAGCTCTCTCTTAACTGCGGCGGCCCACACAGATTCAGCGAAGGTTCCGAAGGTTCAAATGAAGGTGGGCTGTCAGCGGCGGCAGCTCTCTCTTAGCTGCGGTGGCCCACACAGAGTTAACAAGGGTTACCAGTCCGCGTGCCTCACAGTAGAACTAGAGGCTCCGGATTACTCGACGGAAGCCTCACCTGCAAGTAGAATCCCTCGCACAGGAATTCAGACGGCTGACGGGGTGAAGTCTAATGTCCCTGAGACTTCAGCAGGAGGCGCTCTCAATTCAGGCCCTCGGGTAGTTTCTTCAGCATGCTTGGTGAAAGTTTCAAAGTCCTTTCCTCTGTTCACTCGGACAGAGTTTCGTCTTGACATCCAGAAGGAACACACTTGAAAAAGGTTTCAGCGCAGCGTTTTATACCTAAAAAGTCTTTGTTCTCTAAAGTCACAAATCATTGAATCCAGCCAGAACCAGTTCGGTGGGGTCGGGGAGCACTTGGTTTATGAGGCGATATCCTGCCCATTGAGAATCAGGGGGTCTGCTATCAGACGCCCATTGGGAGGTGGAGCCATCATTCACCTTGCCAGGCACGGCAGGGCTCAGATCAAAGAGTCACCCTCCCCATACTCTAAATGCCGATCTCTCTCTCCAGCCAGGTCTGACCCAGCTGGCCCTGCTGCTCCAAAACCAGACGGCCAATACACACACTAGCAAAGCCTACAGGAAAGCTTAGGCAAGAAAATACCTTGTTTCTAGAAGAGGCATTTTCGAACACGGGCTATGCAAATGATCCTTACTAAAAGATGTATCCCAATGTCCTGAGCTTAAACATTTCAAATTCGAATTTCCTATCAGGTTCCTGGGGGCAGGTAGGATTATGGAATGTAATACTCAGCCTGCCCATTCTGGCCTATGAGAACGGATAGCCTCACAATAGTAAACAGTGAAATGGAGGGTAACTCGCTATTAGAACATGCTACACAGACATACTTTAAAAGCTGCTTCGGTGGGTAGCACAAATCAGCGCTGCAGGCCCACCAGCAGTATTTGGTCTACCAGCCCTGGGCACACACAGTGCACTTATACTAGGGACTGACAGGTAAACCAAATGAGCCAATTATGGTTATCCCAATTCATACAGTCATCTTTACACAGGGAGCATTCGCGCTGTGGCACTGATTGGCAGTGGCACAGCGCCCAGAGCATCTAAATCCAGCCAACATAAAAGATAGGAAGCGAAAAGAGGAAGGGAGACCCGCGCCAATGATGCCAGGTCTAACACCTGTTCAAATGTCAGGACTTCATTTGGTGTCATCGCAGCTGTCGGGGTGAACTTGGATGGCTTCTTGAGGCCGGTCTCAGTGGGAGGGATTTCAGGTTTATTCTGAAAGAAGGCCTTGAGTCTCACTTTTCTGAAGAATTGGTGGAGTTCTTGGTGAAGACGGAATGAATCTTCGGTTGGAGTGGGCACAAAACCCAAACCCTTCTCCAAGAGTTTGGTTTCGCCCACTGTCAACTGTCTGGAGGACAAATTGACCACTAAGGTCTCTGCCCCATCGTCTTGCTCCGCAGTGTCATTGGTTCCGGGTCTTGCCACTGGACCGTCTTGGATCCTCCTCTTCTTCTGCCTCTTCCTTTGCCCCTCCCTCTGTTGTAAAAAGGGGGGTTCGGGAATTGGTGGAATTGGGGTGGTTGTAGGTGGCGCATCTTTCTATCGCTTAAACAGAAACTCAGCCACTCACCGAGAGCGCGCCAACGGAGCCCGATTTCCTTAATGAGGGGTAGGAGTACGGGAGTGCATTTGTGCATTTGTATGTTTGAAGTGTGTGCGACCCTTCAAAACACGGGAAGCGCAGGAAGTGTGTGTGTTTATGTGCAGAATTTTCCACCACGTCTCACGGGTCCTCGTATTATCCGGACCTTAGCCACTATAATGTTCACTTGATTGCAGTGCACCGCAGGCCCACTTGACCTTGGGCTTGTGTTTCGTAGTCCATACCATCATCTACATTTATTATTGATGTTTTCAAGATATGCATTAAACCGCACCCGGTTTCATTACGCCGGAACCATTCTCAGCCGGCAATGTGCACGTGGGAACTATAGGGTATCCATTTATAGATTCAGCCTATAATCTCCACTCTTTTGCACAAATGTCAGCTGCACCCTGTGATACGTGTCCTTTTTTGTCACTATTATTAATACACCCGGGCATAAGACTATAATATGCTTACCTCGTGTGCATGCAAGAGCGGCAGAGCACACCGCATGGAAATGATGATTGCCCTACATGTTAAGTACATTTTGATATCCTTATATATATTTGTGTGTCTTTCTCTATTTTTGTTTCACCAGGTTGGGAATAGGTACCTACATTGAGAGTTCCTATCTGCGCAAGGACGCTTACACACCTTAAGAATAAGGTATCACAGGTTTACAGGATTTTCTTTTTCCTGAGACCTGTCTTCTTCTTGTTTATTTCACCAGCTTTCCGGTCCTGACGAAGCGCCTATGGATCCCTTATGGACCACTTAAGACCGCGAAACATGTTGACCTTTTTTATGTGTGATTGATTCACTCCGGCACCTATTCTGAGAGCAGCGGTTAGTCATACATCCGCCCTCTGTATTTGTTTCTTAGAGGAGCTCCAGGATTCACACCTTTTTTTAAACTTACCACTCGGACCCCCGAATAAACACAGGTTCTAGGTACCATTTGGTAATTTTACTTCACCCACTCACTTACCTCCCCAGGCCCACACACCCACATGCACAACTGCGGCATCTCCTTAAAAGATCTCCGCTAAAGAGCCCTCTCGCGGGGCCCGTGAGGGACTGCAGCGCTGCCCCCACGGGGAGCAACACCCGATGATGAAGCATGACACTCGCAAGGGTGTGTGAGGGCACTATATCCAAAAGGAGGGATTCCCCCACCACTATTTATAAACCCTACATTCTTTGAGACTGACCACTTGTTACTATCCCCTCTTACCAACCAAAGTTTGGTTGCTACTCTCCTGAGACCTTAGGAACAGTCACCCCCCAGTGCAAAACTGTTTTGTTAAGCTCGGTAAAGATTTCAGTATTTTAAACTTGAGCTCAACCCCTGATAGCTATGGCACAGAGCGGACATGCTTAACTTATGTGTAAATGTGTATAGCATTTAGAAGTACAAAAACAGTTAAAAAGTCAAAAACATAACACAATAAAAATCCCACTCAAATTTATGGAAATAGAGAATATTTCAATGACCAAAATTACACCAAAATGACATAAATCCAATAAAAGGAACCTGAGAAATTATTTTTTAAACTTTTAATAAAATTTTAGTGCCAAAAAGTACAAAGCGTCAACCATAGGCAACTTGTCATGCTGGACTGAGCAAGGGTAAGGGTAAGCCACATTTGGCTCAGGCAGGGAACTGACAACTTTCTAAGAGTGTCAGTTTCAAAATAGTAATGATAAATCCGACTTGACCATTGAGTTGGTTGGATTTTAAATTACTATTAAAATTAGACCTTGAATCATGTTTCAGGCTGCTCCTGATCTGACGTTAAGCAGATAATATCACCCAATGCTTTTCTATGGGAGATCCAACTTGCCACAATGGAATTTGGAGGTTTTTCATTGCAGGACATATAAAACATAACATATACATGTTCTACTTTTTAAGTGCCATAAACCCTGCCCTTAGGGCATTTAGGGTCTACCTTAGAGGTGACTTGAAAGTATTCAAAAAGAAGCTTTAGGTCTGGCAAAAGGTTTATTTTGCCAGGTCGAATTAGCAGTTTTGAAACTCCATACCCAGCCTGCACGGGCAGGCCTGGAGACATCCTTTGCATTGTCACTTTAATAGTGCCTCAATATATGCTGCAGTCCACTAGTGCCATTTAACTTACAGGCCCTGGGTACACTTAGTACAGATACTAGGGGCTTATAGGTAAGTTACATATGCAAATTGGGAGTATATATAAATTCAACATGTTTTAGGGGTCAGAGCACATACTGGAGCAAAATTAACAGGGTCCCAGTGCACAGAGTCATAAAACCAGCAGCATCGGTCCAAAAAATGGGGGTGACCATACAAAAAGGCATAGTTTCCTACACATACCACACGCAGAGGTCTTACTGCCAAAAGCCCCAATTCATTGTCTCTACTTTGATTTCACATCTCATCAATATGCTCTTGAGGAACCAGTTATGTCATTGCAGTCCTATTGATTAGATGTCTGACACCCAAAAATACTTTCACTTCTTCTTCCAACAAAAGCTAATGTCTCTTTCATGAGTTCTAAGAATACATTACTCTGTTATATCAGCAGGATTCTGTAGGAGATATTGCATTTCCAATGTACTATCTCTCCTGGAAAATGGGGAATAATTTAAAGCATCCCTTGAAGTGAAGAAAAGACAAGCACATGTGCTCTAAAATACTGCAGCTGGGGATCATGTCGTACAATTTGAGGTGGATCAACCTTGTGCAGAGAATGCCAAATTTCTGACACTCATTGAGAGTGTAGGTGAACAAAGGTATCAAGAAGTTAAGATGGAAAAAGTAGTATGGCAAGGTCTGCCCGGCTCCATAATATGAACTTCTGGGCATGGCTATGCATAGCAGCAGACACATTTACACAGTTGAATCTGGGAATTAATTAAAGACAATCTTATTGGAAAGAGTTGAAAATCTTGTTCTGCGTACACAACCCTGACAAATATTGACTGTTTAGTTATAATTCGGTGACAATTGAGGATTTCTGGGAAACACAGAGAAAAGACTGTATTAAGCTGTGACTTCTCTCACCCACTGCTATGCGGTATTCTAGGACATAGGAGAATGACCTAGAAGAAAATGCTCATTAATCCTTTCACTTGAAAATTCATCCATTGTTCTTCATTAGGAATCATTATTTTGAAGCATATGTTTGCACTGAATGCAGAGCATCCATTTTTAATAAACAGAGACAAAAACTGAGCCTGCAGATGCCAAATTGGTATATTCACTTGTGTGCCACTATGGCTTTACCAACGAGGTACAATCTGCTTGTGAAGCATCTGGCAGGAAGCCTTACTGCATATCCCCACAGCAATAGTCCCTGCAAAGAATTTCAAACATTTCTGCTGTCTGTCGTCAGAGGTTTTATCACATTACGCTACAAAACTAAATTTTGCCTTTTGCCTATTTTTACTTAAAGTAATAGCAATACATATAGAAAATGATACAGTTGTATGTTAAAACTGTCAGCCCTAGGGCGGTCTTCCCCCAAACATTTTGCCTTCCTCCTCCATTTTTGCTGATCTCATTTTGTCTGGCCTCAGGACTCTGCATACTTTGCCACTGCTGACCAGGGCTAAAGTGCATGTGCTCCTTCCTTAAAACATGGTAACATTAGCTTATACTCAATTGGCACATTTAATTTGCTTGTAAGTCCCTATTAAAGTGGCAGTACATGTACTCAGGGCCTGTAAATTAAATACTACTGGTGGGCCTGCAGCACTGGTTGTGCCACTCACTTAAGTAGCCCTTTAAATAAGTCTCGAGCCTGCCATTGCAGCCTGTGTGTGCAGTTTTAAACTGCCATTTTGACCTGGCAAAAAAAACATTTTGCAGATCCAAATCTTTATTTTTAATACATATAAGTAGGCTATCTGGTTTTAGGTTTAAACCTATAATAACTGATAAAACCCCACCAAAAGGAAAGTAGCCATCACTGGTTTAAACATATAAACACTGAAAAAACACCTTTACATCCACAAAATAAGTGCCATTCAAAGAAAGGAAAAGATGAGTGACAGAGTCATTTTTATTTCTTCCTGATGTGGCCAATACAATGTAACTTTGTTATACAAGGTAGTATCAAGAAAGACTGGGCTAACATTATTCTGCTTGAGTTTTGTTGTTTAGGGATGTCACTAAAACATTGTCTCTTCTTCCTTCTGCTTTTTTTAGTTTTGTGGTCTTTGGTCTAAAGATGCAGTGTTTAGAAGCATGTATTAGGTCTTATTTAGTTATTTTATAAACTGTAGAGAATCGGGAAATATCAAAATCATATTTGAAATTATGGTTACATTTGATTTCACTGATAGATAAAATGGCTGGTTTCATAAGAATGTTTCCTAATATGTAGCATCACATTTACCCACAGACACAGAATAGGTGAAATCCTTTGATACATCAGCCCCTTTTTCTAGTGAGTCAGTATTGATTGTAAGTGAATTGCCAAACACCCCAGTCTTTAAACATTCAATGCAAGATGTAGTGACAGGTATATGTGAAAAGAATGTTGTCACCAAGCATCTGAGATAGTGGTGAAAATATGACACCAGGCGTTTGGTAAACATGGAACACAGTGTCACTTGGAATGCTGCTAAAAAAGTTCCTACCAAGTTCAATAAAGATTGGAGTGATATTGTTTGTATTTGCAGTAATTCAGCTACGTATATGAAAAAGTTGTAAGATGGCCTGTCACAATCGATACCTGAGCTGAAGTGCTTCCCTGCAAGAGATCCTTGTCACTTGCTAGAAGGTATGCTGAAAGCATCTTTACAATTTTCAGAGTTAATGAAGAATGCTATTTACTTTGTAGTCCATTCTGGTGCAGTAAAAATGTATTTGGTCCTCATATACCCTGTGCACACACTACCTATACACATGCACTATCAGTGCAGAAAGCAAGCAATAATTTAAATTAAATTAAAATTCCATAAACACCGGAAAAACACTGTTTCTGTTGTTTTTAATGGTGCGAAAATGTGTAACCACTGATAACCACTGTTTTTTTAAGGTATTGAAAAAACTGAAAAAACCCAACCAGAATTTGCCAAAAAAAGAAACTGAAAACAGGAAAGCCTACATATAAGTCAACCTAGGGCATTCCCTGGACAGCCCCAAGGGCAGGGTTCAGTGTATTTAATAAGTTGGACATGTACTTTTCAGTGACGGTTCTTCCGCTATGAGGAGGAGCGTCGCTCCACTGCTTTCAAGCAGTGAGAGAAGCAAAAGCATAAAATGATAGTAACTTTCAGTTATTATCATTTTATGTTTGTACTGCTTTGTGGGCTGGCAGGGTGGCTCTGCTCTCTGAGCAGGGCAGGAGAGGAGTAGTTTGCCCACTCCTAAGTACGCAATCAATGTTTGGTCGGCCCTCTCGGGCCGCCCAAACAGTCATGCGCACTTTCCCCGTTCTCCATGCAGACTGCATTACAGCCTGCATGGAGAACATGTCCACCCCTCCAGCCCCTGGAGTGCTCAGACCAATCACAACGCTGCATTGCAGCTTAGGGGAGGGAGCCTGGCTGAGCAGGAGTAGAGACACGGGACCCGGTGGCAAGGCAAGTTATTTTTTTTGTTTTTTTGTTATGATCACTCCCTCCCACAATTGCAACCTCCCCTCAACTCTGCGCGACCCCCCGTGATCCCCCACGATCCCCTGCGATCCCCACGCCCACCCCCCACCTGCGAGCCATGCCGGCCGCCACTGGTAGTTTTAAATTTTACATGTCCTTATAGTGAAAAACTCTTAAATTAGTTTTTTACTACTGCAAGGCCTACTTGTCCCATTGACTTACATTGGAATTACCTTATTACATTTGATAAAATGTAATTTCCGAATGGAAGTAGGTAACTGGATCATGTTTGGTATCTTTGGAATTGAAATGCTACCTTATTGTGAAGTCGGATTTAAAATTATAATTTGGAAAATGCCACTTTTAGAAAGTAGACATTTTCTTGCCTTAGCCATTTGGTGCCTGCAGCTTGTCCTTCTGTCATGTGACTAGATGTAGTTGACAGCCGGGCTTTGTGTAATACTCCTATACATTTACACACAAAATAGGGGTCTTAGTTGTGCCTGAATGGACCATCACTGGCAGGATGGGAGGGAGAAGCTGGGCACAGCCCCACTTGGACGTGTATAGGCTTTGTCTAGCCTCTAAACAAAGGGTTGCATACCCCCTGTAGTTAGTCTGAAGGCAGGACAGGGTAGGCAAGATGCCTGGGGAATTAAAAGGGAAATCTCTCGAAACTTCTCCCCCTACTGCAAAGGCACAACTGGGTATAAATACTTGACCTCAGACAACAACTCTTCAGCACACTTCTGGACCTGTGGATACTCTGCTAGGAAGAAGGACTGCTGTGTTGCTGAAGGACTTCAACTCTGCTGAACTGCTGCCTTGCTAGACTGCTGCCGTGCTGTACTGACCTGCTGCCCTCTTGCCTGGGTGAGAAGGACTGGACCTGCATCTCTTGAACCCAGAACTCCAGAGTGACTCCAAGGGCTAGTTGGTTGGTCTCCAGAATTTAAGCCTCAGGGGCACAACAGGCTTCCAAAACCCGTGTTCCTGCACCTAGACTCTGCCATCTGTGAGTCTACTCTGCCAAGTGGTGCCACCTCAGTTCCTGTCCACTGGAAGTAGGCCTAGGGTGCTCTGCCAGCCTCTGTGGATACAGCAGAGCTGGGGTATGTCTTCTACTGTGCTGTGCAGCCCCAAGCAGAATTGGCACATCGATGTTGCTGCAGAGATCGGAAACATCGCAAAGACCTGCATCTCAACCAGTCGCCTCATCAGAACTGTTGCTGCGTGAGGCATCGGTTGCGCAGGCCCCGCATTCCTCATTGACAGCAGCCTCAACCATGATGCCAGACTCTGCATTGCAGGCTTGGAGCTCCTCGGAGCTGATACAGTGACCCGACTGCATAAGGCATCGCCGACACCAGACTTTGCATTGAAAGCCCTCATCAACAGAATCCTCGATGATGCTACAGGACCTCACACCTCAGCCTCGATGCAACTCGGAACAATGCCTTATTTCGACTGTGCAGTGCATCTCTGACACATATCCTTTCAACGCTCCTCATACCAGGACTTAAAGTACTCTGTGCAGCAGGTCTAACTAGTGCCTGGAGCCTGCCCGCGCTCCATCACAGTTGGCCTGAACTTGTGACTTTGTCCCGGCACGGCCAGATATCCACAGTTGGTGCTTTATGCCTTTTGGCGCAATTTTCACTAAAATCTTTAAAATTGAATATCTATGTTTCTACTGATTGAATTTTTGTCGTTTTGGTCTTGTTATATTTATTAAAAATCACTCTATTGTTCTAAAACTGTTTTGGGATCCTTTCGTGGTATGTTTTCACAGTGTGACTATTTGAAGTGTTGTACAAATACTTTACACATTGCCTCTAAGTTAAGATTGACTGCTTTGTGCCAAGCGACCCGAGGGTTGAGCACAGGTTAATTGAGCATTTGCTTGTGACTTCACCCTGAGAAGAATTGAGGCTGCTGCTTGAGAAGGGTTTCACCCCCCTCAACCAGTAACCCTATTTATTACAATGTTACATTATCACCTGCCACAACATCCCTGGACTGGGGCATTACCTCATTTCTATGATAGGTAGCTATTTCATTTCACAAGAGCCACGTTCAAGCCATGTGTCATGTATTAAGATTTTACAATTAATTGCATTCTTAAAATTGTCATATTCATACATTAACTGTTTTCATGGACAGTGTTACATTTTTATGTGTTTATTTCTTCTATGTTATATTGTAGGACTAATATCGAACCAATAAAAAAATATTACACAGAACAAGTAAAATGATTATTGCCATCCTTCAGTAAGTCAGAATAGATCACAGTATGTGGTGTAAAAATTCCTAATGGTTCACATTTCACTCCTTAGTTTCATGGGTAGCAATTGGTGCAAACAAAAATATTACTCAAATTCATACTAAAAATTAACTATAACAATTCCTCTTCCTCCCCCTTGGCTAGTATAATCACTATATCATCAAGGTCATTATTTGAAAACCAGGGAAATTAGAGTGCATTACCATGGTAAATGAAATTATAATATAAATGTCGGGCACTCAATATTCCATTTATCAAAGTATGCTATAGTCAGGCACCCTTAGCATATCTACAGCATGTTGTCACAGTCAGTTTTAAGCCATATTCATACACTTATTGAAAAGGTAAGTCATGCACAACTTAAATGATTGTGGGAAACTTGGTAAAGTGCTCCCTGGAGAGTGAACTATGTCTTGGCACTGCCCATCCACTGCTATACCCTCCCCATTTTTTTGAGAAAACTGGAGATGTTATAGGATCTTGATAAACTTGGAAAATAATTTCCTGTAGTAGTGGGACAAGAGAAACAAATGTACCATTGAGAAGGACCCCTGATTCTAAAGCATCTGCCACTCTCAGACTTCGATTATCAATGCCACAGACTAATCCCGCTATTTCCCTGCCCTGAAATTATTTTTATGGGGAAAGTCAGTCGTTCTAGAGGCGAGGACATAAAAGGGATTACAACACTTTCCCATACCCACCATTATAGCTTCAATGAGCGGTCATTGGTGAGTTGACCATAGAGTAATGTAATAAAATGATTGACAGAAGAAATTAGCAGAGTTTGTGTCATTATTGTGACAGTTTGGACCATCAACGATTAATTCCTTTGCAGCCAGGCTGCCTCCCCAAAGCCAATCACAATGCTACAATGCAGCGTTGTGATTGGTCTGAGCATGGTGATTTAGCGCTCAGCCAGGGAATGGGGGCCTGGACATGTTCTCCACACAGGCTGTAAAGCAGCCTGCATGGACAACATGCAAAGTGCACTTGACTGTTTTGGACGGCCCTAGAGGGCCGGTCAAACAGTCACTGCGCACTTGGAATGGGCAAACCACTCCTCCCCTGCTCTGAGAGAAGAGCAGCCCTGCCCGCCCAACAAAGCTGCGCAGCAGGAACAAATACAATGATAATAACCTCAATCAATCAATCAGGGAATTGTAAGCTCGCTACTCACCCGTGAGGGTCTCAAGGCGCTGAGGGGGGGATCCGCAGATCTGTTTAGCCGTAGAGCCAGGTCTTGAGGGTCTTCCTGAAGGTGTTCAGGGAGGGGGCGCGTCTGATGTCTGCCGGTAGCTCATTCCAGGTCTTGGCTGCAATGTGAGAGAAGGATTTTCCGCCTGCTCTGGCTCTGTGGATGCGTGGGGTTTCGGCCAGTGCGAGGTTGGAAGATCGGAGGTTTTTTTTGGGTACGTGGAAGTTGATTCTGTCGTTGAGGTATTTGGGTCCATTGTTGTGTAGGCATTTGTAGGCGTGAGTGAGGATTTTGAAAGTGACTCTTTTCTCCACTGGGAGCCAGTGGAGACTTCGTAGGTGTTGGCTGATGTGTTCGTGTCGGGGGATGCCGAGGACGAGTCTGGCGGCGGTGTTCTGTATTGTCTGGAGTTTGCGGAGTAGGGACTTGTTGATGCCGGCGTAGAGTGCGTTTCCATAGTCCAGTCTGCTGGTGATCAGTGCGTGGGTGACTGTCTTCCTTGACTCTGGGGGGATCCACTTGAAGGTCTTGCGGAGGTTGCGGAGGGTGTTGAAGCAGCTTGAGGTGACGGTGTTGACCTGTCGGTTCATGGTGAGTGATGAGTCGAGTACGATGCCGAGGTTCTTGGTGTGGCCTGAGGGGGTAGGTGGGCTTCCGAGGGCGGTCGGCCACCAGGTGCTGTCCCATGCAGAAGGGGTGGTACCGAGGACGAGGACTTCTGTCTTCTCGGCGTTGAGCTTCAGGCAGCTGTTGGTCATCCAGACTGCGACGTCTTGCATTCCTTTCTGGAAGTTGAGTTTGGCAGTGGTGGGGTCTTTGGTGAGGGAGAGGATGAGCTGGGTGTCGTCGGCGTAGGATACGATGTTGAGGCCGTGTTGTCGGACAATGACTGCGAGGGGGGCCATGCAAATGTTGAAGAGGGTGGGGCTCAGTGATGAACCCTGTGGGACTCCACAGGTGATTTTCGTGGGGTCGGAGAGGAAGGGTGGGAGTCTGATCCTTTGGCTTCTTCCGGTGAAGAATGATCGGATCCAGTCCAGGGCTGTTGCTTGTATGCCTGTGTCGTGTAGTCTGGCGACTAGTGTGCGGTGGGAGACGGTGTCAAAGGCCGCTGATAGGTCGAGTAGGATGAGGGCTGCGGAGTGGCCTTGGTCCAGGAGGGTGCAATGTCATCTGTGGCGGCGAGTAGGGTGGTCTCTGTGCTGTGGTTGCATCGGAATCCGGATTGGGACGGGTCGAGGATGGCGTTCTCTTCAATGAATCGTGTCAGTTTCCTGTTGACTGTTTTCTCTGCAACTTTGGCTGTGAAGGGGAGGAGAAAGATGGGCCGATAGTTCTTGAGGTCGGTGGGGTCAGCTGTGGGCTTCTTGAGCAGGGGTTTGACTTCTGCGCGCTTCCAGTCATTTGGGAAGGTGCCTGTTTTGAAGGTGGTGTTGATGGTGTATTGTAGTTCGGGTGCGATGGCGGCCGCGGCTCTGTGGTAGATGTGAGGGGGGCAGGGGTCGGTGGGGGCCCCCGAGTGGATGCTTTTCATGGTCGAGGTGGTGTCTTCGGCCGTGATCAGTGTCCAGTTGGAGATGGTGGGCTGGCTGGTGTTTCTGCGGGGCGGGGGGCCATCTGTGGCGCCTGGTGGATGGTCGATGAAGTTGTCGTAGAGGTTTTTGATCTTGAGGTGAAAATAGGTTCCAAGCTTGTCGTAGAGGTCTTGGGATGGGGTGATGTCTGTGGCTTCGGTGCGTGGGTTGGTGAATTCTTGAATGACACTGAAAAGTTCCTTGGAGTTGGTGGAGTTGGCCAGGATTTTGTTGTGGATGAAGTTCCTCTTGGTGGCTCTGATCTGGTTGTGGTAGTCCGTCATGGCGTCCTTGTAGGTGGTGCGGTTTTCGGTTGTCTTGGTGTTTCTCCAGTTCTTCTCCAGGCGTCTGCAGGTGCGTCTGGCTTCTTGGAGAGTGGTGGTGAACCAGGCGGCTTTCCTGGGGCGTTGTCTGTCGGGGTTGCGTAGCGGGGCGAGCTCGTCTGCGCAGTTGGAGATCCAGGTGTGGAGTTCTCTGGCTGCGTCGTTTGCGTTGTTTGCGTCGGGTGCCCAGGTGTGGTTGTCTCGGGTGAGGGTGGAGTTAAGTTGCTCGTCGGTAACCTTGCTCCAGTTCCTTCGAGGTGGGCGTGGGGCTGGTTTGGGTGCCTTGGGTTTGTTGATGGTGAAGTGTACGCAGTGGTGGTCGGTCCATGGCGGCTGCGTTGTGTGGCTAAATTGGACGCTGTTTCCTGCCGCAAAGATGGGGTCGAGGGTGTGTCCTGCTCTGTGGGTCGGTGTGTTGATGAGTTGTTTAAGTCCGATGCTGGTGAGGTTGTCACGAAGGATAGTGGAGTTGGGGTCGCTGGGGTTGTCGAGGTGGAAGTTCAGGTATCAAATGAACATGTAGTTTGTTGAGGCGATGGCGTGGGGTGCGATGAAGTCGGTGATGGTGGTGGAGAAGGTGTTCGGGGGCCAGGGGGTCTGTAGATGAGGGTTCCTCGGAGTGTGGCTTTGGGGGTGGTCTGGATCTGGAAGTGCATGTGTTCGGCGGAGGGGAAGTTTTTGCTGGAGGTGGTGAGGCGGAGGGTGCTCTTGTGGGCGATAGCGAGGCCCCCTCCTGGGTGGTTGGGGCGGTCTTTCCTCTGGATCTTGTATCCGTCTGGGATGTCGGTGCTGATGTCGGGGGCGGAGGATGCGTTGGTCCAGGTCTCTGTGAAGAAGGCGATGTCGGGCGAGAGAGAGTTGAGTAGGTTCCAGATTTCCATGGCGTATTTGTGTACGGAGCGTACGTTGAGGAGGATGCATTTTAGGGTGTCGCCGGTGCTGGCGTCGGCGGTGTTGGAGGCCGGGGTGGCGGTGAGGGTTTGGTGGCAGTGGAGGCAGGCGAACTGGCCATGGGTCGTGTTCGGCGAGGCCTGTTGGCATTCTCTAAGTCTTCCAGTGTTGAGTGCGAGGAAGGTGGTGGTGTCGTAGCGATGGGTAGTGGGAGGTCCAGGGTTCCTGGCACTGGCCGTGGTCGGGTCACGGACGGGCACAGACGGGCTTGCCTTTGGCATGCCATCGGCGCACCGGCGGCGCACCCGCTGCACGCGGCCGCCATTAAGTAGGGGAGGTGGGAGGGAGGAGAGGCTGGGAGGCAGGAGTGGGGGAATTCTGGGGAGGAGGGGCCGCAGGGGCAGCAGCGGCAAAAGGCAAAAGGAACAGGCAGGCACGAGAAAATAAAAACAGTGGTGGAATTAGAACAAGACACAGATGGGCACAATAACAGTGGCAAAATTAAGAGAAAAAAAACGGCTGAGAAAGGTTACGGTGGTTGCAGGCAGTCTGGTCCCAGTTGGAGCGGGCAGCAGGCGCAGAAGCGGGCAGCAGCCTCGAACCTCCCAAGGAGGAGTTCGGGGTCTGGAGGCAAGAGACGGCACAGCAGAGCTGCGGGGGGAGAGTGGACCTAGACCGAGGGTCGGAGGTCGAGCTATTATCACTGTATTTGTTCTTTCTTTCACTGCTTTGCAGCAGTGGGGCGATGCACCTCCATCTCCACTGCATGCCTTCTCTTCAGAAAAGCATCCATGAGTAGGTAAATTGTACATGATCTCGAAACAAGCATGTTCTTAAAGAAAGACCTGTGCGCCAAGCGACTGACATTTCATGATGAATTGTCTTAGTTCCTATTGTTGTGTAACAGTACAATGGCAAAAGCCCAAATGGATGAAGAAGGTACGGGTGCAAAGGTAATTGGAGTGCTTGGTTTAGCTGCTTGAAAAAAGTTGGTTAAATGTGACATCCCCAGTGTGAATGAGAATGGCCCTAAGATGTGGGCTTCTTTGATTATATCTAGATGTTTTAGTGGGAGGTTATGGGCCCTTAGTTTCTGTCACACATATAGGTTGCCCTCTGTCACCACAATTGTTTATTTTGCATCTGGATTCCTATTAACATCATTTAAATAATTGCATTTAAGTCCCTGCTTTATTCTTGAATAACTCTTCAGGTAAAGTGGTGGCATATTCTGACGGCATGGCTATATTTACACCTAGTCCTATTATTGCTATTCCAATCACTGAAATATAATAAAATAAATTTGGCCCGCTATCCGGCTACTCTTTGAACACTAATAAAACTAAGATTTTATACAACCAACAACTGCCAAGCTCTGATGAACATTTTACTATTAAGGATACTTAAGTGGAGGTCAATATTTTCATCAGAATTGAAACTACTGTAGCCGCATTCTCACCCCACCGCTGTGTTGGTCTGGACGCTGGGCAGTTCTTGAACCTTCCCACCATTGCTGCCACCGTGGAGAGAAGCCGGGGAGAAGCCGCAACATGCCGCTGGGGGACTACAACTCCCAGCAACCCTAGCGCTTGGAAACATGCTCAAAACAGCGTCGCCCACCCGCGGCCTGTGGAGCCGCATTCTCACCCCACCGCTGTGTTGGTCTGGATGCTAGGCAGTTCCCGAACCTTCCCGCCATTGCTGCAGCTGGGGAGAGGAGCTGGGGAGAAGCCGCAACAGACCACTGGGGGACTACAACTCCCAGCAAGCCTAGTGCTTGAAAATAGGCTCAAAACAGCGTCGCCGGCCCGCGGCCAGTGTAGCCGCATTCTCACCCCACCGCTGTGTTGGTCTGGATGCTGGGCAGTTCCTGAACCTTCCCGCCATTGCTGCTGCTGGATAGAGAAGCTGGGGAGAAGCCGCAACCAGCCGCTGGGGGACTACAACTCCCAGCAACCCTAGCGCTTGGAAACATGCTCAAAACAGCGTCGCCAGCCCGCAGTCAGTTTAGCCGCATTCTCAGCCCACCACTGTGTTGGTCTGGATGCTGGGCAGTTCCTGAACCTTCCCGCCGTTGCTGCCGCTGGGGAGAGAAGTGGGGAGAAGCCGCAACACGCCGCTGGGGGACTACAACTCCCAGCAACCCTAGGGCTTGGAAACACGCTCAAAACACCGTCGCCAGCCCGCGGTGTGGGACGCGCTCGGATGCACACCCGGGCCAAGGGCGGGCCCTTCCACACCCGGAGGAGCCCAGAGGAGGCTGGGCCCCCCTCTAACATCTGGACCCTGTGACTTTCGAGCCTCTCTCCTTGAGGTACTGTGCTTCTACCATTTTTCACTAACATTTTAAGTCGTACTTATAATAGTAATGGGTAAACAGTAGGGCCTTAGTGAACACCCGGGGAGTGAAGTAGCAGGAACACTTGACGCCTTCCTAATGAGGGCTGAGTCCGTTCTCACCCATAAGATTGAATTAATGGAGCGGCGTCTTTCCTTGGAGTCTCTGATTTCGCATAAGCACTCCTCCCTCGGCAGTCACATCATGGATAGTACCATTTTAAACCCTCCCCAAATCTTGCCCACAGTCCATCCAGTGCCAGTTTTAGATGTGACTTCTTTTCCTTCTCACGAGACAACATCCGGGCCCAAAATAGTCACCAGGGGCCAGGCTGCGAAAACTCATCTAGATAAAAATAATGAGCCGCCTGGGAAAAGAAGAAGGAGCGGCGGACTGCAAATACAAAAGCCTCTGAAAGCTGCCCGAACTGGTAAACCAAGAGGGAACGGAGAAACCGGTCCTGGACTAAGCTCTATTTTGAGGACTACTGACCCCGCTACATTGTCTCCCCGGATAAATGATGAGGACATTTGGAAAAGACTAGAGACATTGGTCACTGTGCTCCTGAACCCCCTGTTACTCAAGTTAACTCAAATTGAAGAGAAGCTCACACATATCGCGGGTTCGGACATAAGTGATCTTCCCCCTCCCCAATGCTCGCGCCCTGGAATGAGTTCTGGGCCTCCATTACATCTGGGGGAGGGGGCTTGTTTGACGGGATCCAACATTGAGGGGCACCAGTCATGTCACCCAAATAATAATGCAAGCAATTTTGAACTCACCCACCGCCCTCACCATCAAATGCCCCGCCCACAACCCAATGAGCATTCTGATAACCCGGGGGAAGACACAACTTCACAACTACATGTTAGTAACATTCCAAACAGGACTGCAACCAACATACAGGCTATATAACCAGGGGATGGAGGGAGAAATGACCCTTTAAGGCAGCAAAGATCTAATCTGGGGCAGCCTGCTATACCATACCAGTCTCTGCACCTTCCACCGGTCTCGTCCCCTCTTGTATTGGTTTTGGGTAACATCCCGACCTTGAGGAAGAGGTTTTGGGTAACATCCCGACTTTGAGGGGGGACCAGGTTGAAACAACAACCCAACTAATGGATAAATCCCTCTATTAGCTGTCCCGTCACACAACCCGTATGGGAAAAGGGGGCGCTCTACTGGCTAGCCAAATCATCATGGCTAGAAGGGTAGGGTGGCTACGTTCGTCTACGAAATCAATGGAAGGTGATTGTGTTGTAATAAACTTTAACAATCATCTTGCATCGAGATCTCTCCTAGCCCAACTACATAGAGCTCCACCCAAGGGCACCCAGATTATAGCATTACCCCTGGAGCACTTCTATAGACCCCTCTCCTCCCTGGTCCAAGAATCTAGAGCCTATTCCAGAGGAGGCTCAATGAGGCCTACTATAGTAGGCAACATGGGTGACTCAGGGCTAACTCTTGAGAATAGATTTGCCCCACTTTCTGATTTGGAACTCTGTGACTGACTACACCCACCTGCTAATGAGGGGCCTACCACAGTGAATGTCCCATCTCTTGATATTCAAGCGACTCCTAAATGCAATGAAATTAGGAAGGGACAAAATAACCCATTCAAAATAACAACCAGGAATATGGCGAGTATTACTAATAAACTGGGCAACTAACACTGGCAAAAACTCTGGCAAGATCAAGACGTCTCTTGCCTACAGGAAACATGGGCAACGGAATCTGTTTTTATAAACGGCTACCGTTCCTTTCAGACAAGGGCAACCCCGTCAGTTTCAGGGAATGCTAAGAGGGGCCTTCTAACTTTAATCCCCAATACATTGGCATTGAACGTTAAGAAGTTTGAAGGTAGGAGTCCCCACTTCCATCTCCTCATCCTTGAGCTGGCTAATGAAGGTATTTGGCTTCTAATAAACTATTATAACAACAACTTCGGGGCAAATATGTATCTAGTCATAGATGAGGTAAATAGGGCAATCGATGAGGCCAGAAGTTCAATAAGGAAAGATGAGGCTTTAATATACCTCCTTGCAAGTTCAATCAAGATCGTGTCTTTGGCCTGGAAGACCTGGTGGGAAATCCGGTCTACCATTTCTCCCATAGTAACTATGGAAATAGTGTTAACAGGACCCTATTCATTAGGACTATGGTAATAGCTATCAAACTGAACATCTCAGCAGAATCCCCAAAGAAAACCTTTCTCCGAGATGCCCATGAATCAACGATTGACTTTATAATGGTCTCCAACCACCTTTATGATAGTTTTAATTATGTAGATCCTCAACTCACGAGCTTTAGTGGCCATGTTATTTTAAGTTGCGAGATAATTCTGACCCCCAGGGAAGTGACCAAGTATCAGAAAATAGGACTTCCATTATTGGCTAGGAAAAAGTGGGCCGAAACTGATAAGCATAAGCTGATCCCTGTAATAATAACGACCACTCAGGATAACATTAATAACTGCCTAGATTTAGGAACCTCCCCAGCAGCCTTGGTTTTGTCCTTTAGGGAATTGTTAGAACTAATAAAGGTGACACTCACTCGGTATAAATCAGACAAAAGCGCAAAGGGCAAAGGCTGGTTTGACTCACCCTGTTCAAAAACCGGGAAGGCCCTTATCAAAGCCCTGAGAGCTCAACCGAGAAATGCGGCTCAAATTGCCTCACTTCGCACTCAATACAAACTAGCACGAAGGAAAAGGGAGAGGGTCCTGAGGGAGGAGATTTGGGCAAACTTGAGTATGCAACAACCATGGGCAACAGCAAAGAGTTCTGGGAGATAATTAACTCACCCTATCTCAAGACTCATAGGGACCCTCCTCTAGATACTAATGTAGGTGAAGAGGAATGGGTGGCACATTTTGCAAACATCTTTTCCCCCACCACTTCCCTTGTCTTACCTCCCGCTACTATACCCTTTAGCACCCAGGACAAATTATCCTTCTCGCTTATAGAAGTGAGGAATGGGCTAGCGGCTTGTAGTACCGGGAAGGCTCCGGGCCCTGATGTGGTCCTGATGGACTTTTTTCAGGACAAGGAAGATCTGTTGGTCCCTCTATTGACCAACGTTTTTAACAACATAGCCTTAGTAGGCCCCCTTCCCTCTTGGAAAACCTGCGTAATTGTCCCGATTCATAAAAAGGGCGATAGCGGAAGTCCTAAGAACTACAGGCCAATTTCGCTCTTAGATATAACAGCCAAACTTATGGGCCGACTTCTCCTATTTAGGCTGGAGTCCTGGGCACAGCAGAGGAAAATTATAATGAAGCCTCAGTACGGGTTCCAGCGGGGAAATGGCACCGTAGACCAGTGTCTGAACCTTTCATTAATCATGGACAAATATACTAGAGCAAAGGGTGGGAAAATGTATCTTGCCTTTATGGATCTTTCAGCAGCATTTGACTGCGTGACCCACTCCAAGCTCTGGTATATAATGGAAGAGATGGGGATCGAATCGGCCATAATTGATTTCATTTGTCAATTATATACTGATGCTTCTGCATCAGTCCGATACGGGAAAAATGGGGAATGCACCCGCCCTTTCAAGATCTTAAAGGGGGTAAGGCAGGGTTGCATCCTCGCCCCGTTCCTCTTTTCTATCTATACGAACGGCATTGAAAAAGCACTTGTGGGCGCAACCCTGGATCTCCCTGTGTCCGATTCCCATCGGTTGCCAATTTTGGCCTATGCTGATGGCGCCATCCTGATCGCCAGAACGGGGCTAGGGCTCCAACGTCTCATATCCGCCTATGCAGCTTTTATGGACTCATTGGACCTGAAAGTCAACCAGACAAAATCATTTGCAATCATAGCAGGGGGTGGTGATTGAGATAAAACCCCGCACCTTCATATGGACTCAGGGAAAATTGAGGTGGTCGAGTCCTTCCCTTACCTAGGGGTACTCTTTGATTAAAAACAAACATGGTCACAGTTGGTTGAAGGAAGGGCTATGGGAATGGAGAGGAGCCTAACAGCGATAAAAACCTTGTTGAATAGGTGGGGCGCAAAACCACCAGTCCCCATTAAACATATTTATCACGCCAAAACAAGGTCTGCGGCAACTTATGGGGCAGGTGTCTGGGGTATGGCACCTATTGACTCACTCCAAACCATTGAGAATAGATTCTTTAACTCCTTGGTGTCTCTCCCGTAATCTCACTCAAACTACATATTACACACAGAATTGGGTTTACCCTATGTCACTGACTCAATCAGACTAGCCCCGATACTACTGTGGCTCTCCATATTGCGTAGGGATACGGTGACCCTAATGCAAAATATAATAAGAGATTGCCTAAAATTGGAGAACTACAGCAGGATCAGATTGTTGAACTACGTATAACTAGAGCTGACTGCTATGGGGCTGGAAGAATTATTTAAGGACCCAACTGCCTGCAGAAAGTCGTCAAGGCAGAGGCTGGTTGACATATTTATGCTGAGGGCTCAATATACCTGAAGGGAGAGGACCTATAATAAACAGTCGGTCCTTGCTTATCAATTAACTCCACCCAGGATAGAGGGAGGATACTTTTATCTAGTGGATATCCCTATATCACAGCACAAATTCATATTACTGAGATTCCGCTTGAACCTGATACCATTGATGTTAGGGTACCCAGGGAAAAGGTTTAAGCACTCAGAATTAACTCCGTGTCCCTGTGATATGCAATCCCCCCAAACTGATCTCCACTTATTATTTTTCTGAGGTTTCTACCGGAAGGAAAGAAAGGAATATATTGCTCCGATTTTGAAGCGGTATCATTTTAAACAATGTCGGGTTGCACAATATTTCTTAAAACCATTGTCTGATCCTTTAGTCTGCTTTTTGGTAGCGACATTCTTGTGGGCATGCATGAAAAAAAGGAAGCAGCTGGGCTCATAACTGGATATGGTGCTTTCTACTATCTATCTTGCTATAACTTGTATTTTAGCTTATATCTTAAGCTGGCATTTGCGCATATGTACATGGAATTTTATAATTAATTTTTTACTCAGCCCTTTCTTTTAATCAATATGAATTGCGACTGTATGTTGACTGCTGTAGTTTTCTCCAGTTTTCTGTTTTTATGTACTTTTATGATCTTAACTGAAAAGATAGAATAAAGTTTCTAAAAGTAAAACAAAAAAAACGACTTTTCAACTTAATCATGGTAACCTTTTGGCTAAGGTTTCCTAAGGTTTATATAAATGGGACAGATTCCCACTTGGTATCGAGGAAAGATGTAATGTAACTTAAGCAGTTATTCTCCCACTATTTATTTTTCTACTGAGAGCATTATCATTAATTGTCCCAATGACTGTTTATTCTCGAACTTTATTTGCCATTTCAAGAAACCTCATCATTTGCTCTCCTCCTTTCAATTATTAGTACCATACTATTATTGGGTATGTTTTCCTGCAGACTTACAGAGGAAATGGGTCTATCCAAAACTGTCTGGCCTTTCAGCGATCTACATAAAGATCAAAGCTTAGCATTTGGTTCCTTTGAGCCTTCTTATTTTTTTAAATAAAACTATGTTCAAGTCTCTTTTAGTTTACTCACAAATTTGGTCAGTCATCTCACAAAATCTGGCCATTCCCAGATACCCACTTGGTGAACTTGGCCGTCTCTGAAGGGTCACCTCAAAACTTTTTGTCTTCATACCTCCTATTTTTGTGAATTCATCTTTGATGGCCTTAGGACTCTGCACTTTACCACTGCTAATCAGTGCTAAAGTGCTTCTGCTCACTTGCTAAACATGGTAAAATTGGTTTACACCTGTGTTAAAAATGGGGTTATCTAGTTGGCAGAGGTAGGTACCTTTGTCCAAGTAGGGACCCACGCTTCTAGTCAGGGCAAGGGGGATACACACTCTAGATAACCCCTGCTCACTCCCTTGGTAGCTTGGCACGAACAGACAGGCTTATCCCACAGGCAATGTGTAAAGTATTTGTACTCAAAACACATAGTAATCCAGTGATAACACCACAAATGGACACTACACCAGTTTAGAAAAATAAAGTATCTTTATCTAAACTAAACAAGACCAAAACAACAAAACTCCAACACACAGGTAATAAGAAATGACTTTAGAAAAGTTATTGCAAAAATAAAGCTTGTAGAAAACAAATAGCTCCACCTGGGTCTATTGCGACGTCGTGACAGCAATAAATCCAAAGTACGGCATCGACCGCGAGGTGCGCGACATCAGGCACATAGTCACATGGGCCCCAAACAAACAGTGCCTTGGAAACAAAGCCTATGATGATGCACAGTGTTGTGGAGGTGAGGTGTCAGTGCGGAGGTCGATGCTGGATCCCTGGCTGCCACCGGGGAGGCGAGGCGTTGGTTCTGCGAGGAGGCGACGTGTCGAGACGAGAACAGGGGAAGTCATTTGCGTAGTTGGTGAGGAATCGGTTCCGGAGACGGTGCAAAGTCGGCGAGTTCATGGAGTCACGATAACAGGATGCAGGCGATGGCGATGACAGAGTCGGTGCGAGCGCCGAGATCGGGAAATGCCGATAACTGCAGGTGTTGAAGGGTGCCGAAGGGCGTCAGACCTGTGGTGCAGGCCCGGCGGTGCATCGTGCACTTCATGAGCGGTGCCCCTGGCCTCGGTGCAGGACATGGCGTCACAGTGGCATCGCTGATGGCATCGGAGACAGGTTTTCTTTCTTCTCGTAGGTTTCTTCCAGCTCCGAACAACAGGAACAACTTCCAGATGCCTAAAACTGGAATGGGCACAACCTGGCAGGTCAGAACTCTCATCAATAGAGTTCAGGGGAGCTGGGGGTGAAGTCTTTGTGACCCTGAGAGTTCAGAACAGGAGGCCAGCACACACAGGCCCTTGGAGATTCTTCTTCAAGCAGGTTCGCAGCAAATTTCCAGTCTTTGTCTTTTCCTTGGCTGAAGCAGCAACTGCAGGCCAACCCCACACAGCACAAAGCAAAGGGGGAGTGCTCCTCCTTACAGCTCTCCAGCTCTTCTCCTTGGCAAAGGTTCCTCTTGAGTCCAGAAGTGATCTAAAGTTCTGGGGTTTAAGGTCTAATACTTATACCCCTTTTTGTCTTTGTTCTCTTTGTGCAAGGGTCTTTGAGCCCAGTCCGAACCAGATCTGTCCTCACTGGTGCAGTATAACCACAGGGGGTGGAGACAGCATTGTGCAAGGGAGACAGGCCCTATTCAAGTGCAAGGAAAACTCCTCCCACTACTCTAAATGCAGCCAAACCCTATTCACCTCAGCTCTAAGTCATCCAGTAAGGGCCAGGCACACCTCAACCCCACAGTGGCTGTCTACAGTGAATGCACATCCCCAGCCCCTGTCACTCCAAAACCAGACAGCCAATCCACGAACAGGCAGAGGCACACAGAATGGTTAAACAAGAAAATGCATACTTTCTAAAAGTAGCATTTTCAAACCCAAAATTTAAAACCATCTTTACTAAAATATGGGTTATTAAATTCTGAGTTCAGAGAGGCTAAACTTTATTTCTCTATCTTGTCTCAATGGGAATTTATACTTGTAAGATGTTACAAAGTATCTCCCATTCTATTCTATGGGGCAGATAGCCTTTCAATAGTGAAAACAGAAATTGGCAGTATTTCACTATCAGGACATGTCACACACTCCAGTACATGTACTACCTTCCAAATACACTGCACCCTGCCCATCGGGGTACCTTAGGCCTACCACAGGGGTGTGTTGCATGTTAGAGAAGGGAAGTTTAGGGCCTGGCAAGGGGGTGCACTTGCCAGGTCGACATGGCAATTTAAAACTGTGCACAGACACTGCAGTGGCAGGTCTGAGATTCATTTCCAGGGCTACTCACGTGAGTGGCACAATCAGTGCTGCAGGTCCACTAGTAGCATTTGATTTATAGGCCCTGGCATACTCAGTGCACTTTACTAGGGACTTACTAGTAAATCAGATATGCCAATCAGGGAGAACCAATTGTAATAACAATTTACACAGGGTGCACTTGCACTTTGACACTGATCAGCAGTGGCAAAGTGCCCAAAGCATCTAAGCCAGCAAAAACAAAATCCAGCGCAGCATCAAAAATGCAGGAGGTAGAGGCAAAAAGTCAGGGTAAATCACACCAAAGATGCAAAGCCTAACAACCTAATGGACATATTTAATTTACGTATAAGTCCCTAGTATAGCGGTATACCATATACCCAGGACTGGTAAATTAAATGCTACTACTGGGCCTGCAGCACTTATTGTGCCACCCACTTAAGTAGCCCTTTAAACTATGTCTTAGGCCTGCCATTACAGCCTGCCAGCAGTTTATTAAACTACCATTTTGACTTAGCAAAACAATCCATTTGCCAAGCCTAAAAATCCTTTTTATAAATATATATGACCCCTAAGGTAGGGCCTAAACAGGCCATAGGACAGGGTGCAGTGTATTTAAAAAGTTGGACTTGCACTTTTAATTTTTATATGTCCTGGTAGTGAAAAACTCACAAAATCATTTTTCAGTAGTGTAAGGCCTACCTCTCCCATACAATAACATTGGTTTACCTTATTACATTTAATAAGTGATAACATTTGATTGGGAGAAGGTAGTAATATCATGTTTGGTGTCTGAGACATTGTAATTTTAAATCCTCTTTACTGGTAAAGTTGGATTTTAAGTCGCAAATCTGAAAATGCCGCTTTTAGAAAGCTATTTTCTTGACCCAACCATTTGGGGCCTGCAGCATGTTTGTTCCTGGGTTACATGACTAGGTGTAGTTGGCAAATGGCCTCTTTTTATTCCTCCCAGAGAGCATCACAAAAGAGGGCCTTGGTGATGGCAGGACAGGTCTTCTCTGGCAGGATGAGGGGGTGGAGCCGACAACCACCACACTTTAACTTCAGAGGCCCTGGCTCAGCTCACACACAAAGGACTTCACAATAGCCTAATGTGTCTATTGAGGAAAACACTAAAAGCTTCTACCACTTCAAAGTGGGCACCAGGCATAAAAAGGGGACTCTGAGACCCACCCTTCAGTTCCCTTTCTGGACCTGCAGAAATACTCTCAAAATATTGCCCACTTCTGTGGCCTGCTGTGTACTTCAAAAGATTGTCTTGCTGCACCAAGAAGGTCTCCTTTGCTGCCTGATGCCTGCTTGTGCCCTCAGATGTCTGGTATGAAGCTTGAGTCCTACCCTCCTACTTTAACCAAGGACTTAAAGGGTGATCCCAAAGGCTAATTGGATGGCCTCCAGATCAGGGACTCAGGGACATAAAAGGCTCTAACCATCTTGAAACCACATCTGGACCCTTTCTGAGTGAGTTCTGACCCTCCAAGCGTTGCCCCTCCAGTCCTAGACTTGGGACTTTGAAAATGTTTGCCCAAAAAGTGCTCTGGGAACCAAGCGGAGACTGGGGCCTACCTGCTTGTTGATCTGTCCAAGGTATATTGCTGGTTGGCCTAACTTTGTGGCTGCTCCTGCTATGTTTTTCTCTGCAGTAGTAAATCCTGTTCAGTGCCTCCTCACAGAAGGGGAGCCCTTGTTTTGCAGCCTGCAGCTTCGCCCCGCTGGAGATGTTTGACTTCTGAGAAAGAGACTAAGTTCAAACATAGGAATCTTCACTGTGACTTTGTCAGCAGCTCACCGATGACGCCAACTCCTCCTCGGACGCCTCCACCTGTCGTGCCACACTGAACTTTATCTTCTCAGACATTCTTCCTCTAAATTATTTCTACATCTAAAGATAAGTGAAGACCGAGCCTAATACACTCTTTGTATATCATACTTGTGCTTCATTGTGGTCCGCCGTAACTTTTGACTTTGCCTCGGTCCTGCTCAACTTGATGCTCGCGATGGGCACTTTGATCTTTAGGACACTAGTTTTTGCTGTAAACTGTGAACTCAGATTCTACTGATTGGATTTTTGTCATTTTGGTGTCAAATAATTTACACATTGCCTCTAAGTTAAGTCTGACTGCTTTTGTGGCAAGCTACTAGAGGGTTAAGCACAGGCTAATTTTGTGACTTTTTCTGTTTCACCCTGACAAGGACTGTTGCTGTTGCTTGAGAAGGGCTCAAACCACCCTCAACCAAATACCCAATTTCTCACAACACTTTATACCTCTTTATGATTTAACCCATCACTTACTGGTTTCTCTCACAAATCACTGGCAATTAATCGGCCATGGCCTAATCTAAGACATTTAGGACAATTATTTGAAAACTCTTTCCTCAGCTCCTTCACTACGCTCTCCTCTACTTTTGACATTTGTCACAATGGCTTCTTTAAATATCTAGATTTAAGAGATTTAATTAAAAAAATACCAGACTTTGGATTTGATTTAATACCCACAAATACATTGATGGCATCTCATCTCTAAAAACTTAAAAGTCTAGTTGGTGTGGTTTGCCAATTATTTATGGAAGGACACCCATATAATTTGCAGTTGATGGTAGATAAATGGTCTCTTCAGATCAATGAATTAATCTATATTGATGAAATAAAGCAATTTTTTAATTCATAAAACATTGAATGTTTCACGTTTAAGAATATGTAATTATGAATGAATACAAAATATATATTTTACTCCAAAAAGACTGCATCTCTGCGGATATAGGACTAATGTAAATTTTTTTAGTGGTAACCATATTGATACTGATACTGCATATCTCTTCTTCCACTGCCCAAAAATAACAAGCATTTGCAATGCAATAGGTCTCGCATTAGTGAAAGTTTGAGCTATTGGCGTTGCAAATGCTTTTTGTTTTTTGGTAATGCCGACATTGATGTAATGGCGCCGCCCACCTTTAATGTATATATATTTTTTTACTTGTAATGTATTGAGACATTGCACGCTGCACGCTTTAAGTTAAAGAGAGGCATACTGAAGCGTAGAGTCCTGCGAGTGGTGTGTGAGAAAAAAACAACGCCTTAAGTGCGGAGGGGTGGAGATGCTGGGCACATGCTGGGCTGCCAAAAACGACAAAGAAAGTTCCACTCAAAAACACATAAAACACAAAATACCGAACTCCACAAACTTTTTGTTTTCCACACATACTTTTATGTTGTCAGCAGGGCAGGAATAGGACCCGAAAGCAGTCCAGAACATTTTGTCAGAAGAGCACTCGTGCTGCACATAGCGAGGGAGAGTGAACATTGGAAGTACCAGGGACACCTATTAACAGCATGTGGTACTGCACCCTTTTCTTGAGCCCTTTTATTTAAATTCTATTACCCAGTAGCAGTAGGTTTAGCAACAAGAGCGAGCATTTTGGAGCATTTTTGTTTTTAGGCTTTTGTAGCCTTTGTAGTATACTGGACTTTAAAGTTTAATTGTGCTATTTGGGTCAGTGCTAGAAAAGTAAATAAGTAGATGGGCTGCCTCCATGTTGAAAGGTAATGCCGACATTGATGTAATGGCGGCGCCCACCTTTAATGTATATATTTATTTTTACTTGTAATGTATTGAGACATTGCACGCTGCACGCTTAAAGTTAAAGAGAGGCATTTTTATTTGTAATGTATTGAGACATTGCACGCTGCACGCTTTAAGTTAAAGAGAGGCATACTGAAGGTCAGAGTCCTGCGAGTGGTGTGTGCGAAAAAAACAACGCCTTAAGTGCGGAGGGGTGGAGATGCTGGGCACATGATGGGCTGCCAAAAACGACAAAGAAAGTTCCACTCAAAAACACATAAAACACAAAATACCGAACTCCACAAACTTTTTGTTTTCCACACATACTTTTATGTTGTCAGCAGGGCAGGACTAGGACCCAAAAGCAGTCCAGAACATTTTGTCAGAAGAGCACCTGTGCTGCACATAGCGAGGGAGAGTGAGCATTGCAAGTACCAGGGACACCTATTAACAGCATGTGGTACTGCACCCTTTTCTTGAGCCCTTTTATTTAAATTCTATTACCCAGTAGCAGTAGCTTTAGCAACAAGAGCGAGCATTTTGGAGCATTTTTTTTTTAGGCTTTTGTAGCCTTTGTAGTATACTGGACTTTAAAGTTTAATTGTGCTATTTGGGTCAGTGCTAGAAAAGTAAATAAGTACACGGGCTGCCCCCATGTTGAAAGGTAATGCCGACATTGATGTAATGGCGGCGCTTACCTTTAATGTATATATTTTTTTTACTTGTAATGTTTTGAGACAATGCACGCTGCACGCTTTAAGTTAAAGAGAGGCATACTGAAGCGCAGAGTCCTGCGAGTGGTGTGTGCGAAAAAAACAATGCCTTAAGTGCGGAGATGCTGGGCACATGCTGGGCTGCAAAAAACGACAAAGAAAGCTCCACTCAAAAACACATAAAACGCAAAAGTGGATGAAAACAGTAGTTAGGCGCTGCTGCTTCCGGACTAAACGGAAGTGAGTATCGGATAAACATCCAGTAAAAAGCCAGCTAACAAGACCAATGCCAACGTTAAACGAATGGCAAGCGGCAGGAGAAATTACCAGGCAATAGGCGGAGTTTCACCCAACATACAGATTACTTGATGTCTCGGAGAGACAGCGCATGCGCGCTACCTAGGCGAGACCTAAAAATGTACTGGTTCCAATTCTTCAAATAACTAAATAAATTACTAGGTATTAGCATTCATCCTTCCTCTAACATTTTACTTCTGGGTTCCACCCCAAAGATTCTGTATAATTTCCTCAGGATTTTATTGAGTGCAATTCCTCTTGCAAGACTCCATTTTTCCAATCATTATCTAAACCAGGATCCACCTACAAAAAGGGAGTGGTGGCATTAATTCATGGAATTTTGTGGTTAAGAAATGTGCAGTATTTTAAATAAATTGGATTGAGCTCACTTACCATCAATTTGACAACCTATAATAATTTCTATGAAAGCACTTATTTATGGCTGATCTTTATGCCATTAGATATTCATTTTTATATATTGTTTTAACTTTGCTATAATACGATCTCTTTGCTTAATGTCTGATTTTAATTTTCTATGTGTAATATACATCTTTATGACTATGTATTTTGGTTTTGGCCTTCATGAATGTATGATGATTTTTTCCTTTTCATATTGATCAATCATCTATTAATCTTCCCAATAAAAAGAATATTAAAAAACATTTATGTTATCTCTAAGTGCCTATTCTTTAATTTCTAGTAGTGTAATCCATACAAGCATTGTTAACTGTCCCTTCTATCACAAGTCAGTCAGAAATAGAAATCAATGGAAGAATATGATAATGTTGAGATGTTTTGAAAATGAGTCTTCATTACAGTATTGATTTGAGTTCTGGATCAAGCAAATATCTGATCTGAGAATTGTAAAAGGTAGTTGCTTTAGGAAGAAGAAAATCGGCTGCGGAATGTACGGGTTAGCTGACTTTAATTCTGTAAATTATTCGTACTTTGAATGAGTGACAGCCTGCTCATACCAAATCGGAGTATGAAGACCTAGGAAGTACAGAACAGGGGAAGCCTACATAAATGATATGCAAATGCAATGAGCATATGAATCATAATCATATCAAACAATATTGTTATGTTGCATTTAAATAACACTAAGGCAATAGTGTTTTGAAGGAAGATATATGAATAAGGGTCTGTGTAGTTAGTTCGGAGCTATTGAAATAACAAACATATCACTGAGATAACCTTGGAGAAGGAGTCAAGCTGGGTGCAGTCACAATTAGACAAGAAAATATCTTTAAACCTAGCTTCTCATGCTGCTGAAACACACGCTGTAAATAATAGTGCCTAATGTAGGATTCAATAAAATCAAAGGCAGCAGACAGATCAAGGCCTACTTCAACATAGCTGCCAAATTTAAAACATGCATACTTGTGATAATTCCATGTTTGCAATATGCCTTTGTGTAACATTTACATGATGTTGAGTTACTTCAAGAAAACTGGTGAAATACAGGGATTTCCAGCTTTGTTTATCAGTTCGCTCTCAAGTTATGTTATGTTATGGAGTTTGTAAAGTGCGTAGCTGCCCCAGCAGCGGGGGTTTCCAGTGCTAGTCCAATGTAAAAAACAGACTGCAGAAAAACGGCGCAGACCATATTGAAAGGAGAGAGCCTACATAGAGAAAAGCCAGGTATTCAATGTTTTTCTGAACTGCATTTGGTTCTAAAGGAGTCTGATATAGAGCACGTTCCAGAGAGCTGGGGTCTTAGCGCGGAAGGAGTGGCCTCCTCCTCTGACTCTCTTGACCCGGGAGATCGTGGCCAGATTCAGATTGGCCGAACACAAAGGACGTAGTGGTTGGTATGGAGATACCAAATTGGCCAAGATAGGAGCTCCCTGGGAGTGTAAGATCTTATGAGTAATACACAAGGTCTTGAAATGTACATGCCTATCCACTGGAAGCCAATGTAATTTGCGAAGAAGACCAGAAGCCGAGCAAAGTTTTGGAAGGGAAAATAGCAACCTGGCCACAGAATTTTGTATCAGCTGGCGTCTACTATTGACTGATTTATTGACTTCCAGGTATAGAATGTTGCAGTAATTCAGCTGGGATAGGATAACTGCCTGAATAATAATTTGTCGAATGTCAGGGGTGAAGAAACCCAGAATAGGTTTAAGCCCTCTCAAGAGCCTAAAACACTTGCGTGCTATCAATTTGGTCTGTGATTCAAAAGATAGAGTACTACCTACCCAGACTCCTAGGCATTTAATGGTGGTCTTGGGCGTGAGAGGGGGCCCTAAGGAAGAAGGCCACCAGTGGTCGCCCCAAGAATGAGTGTTGTTTCCTAAGAGGAGGATTTCAGTTTTGCTTGCATTCTTATGTAAGCAATTAGTATTCATTCACTCTTCAACAGCGGAAATTCCCTTCTGAAAGTTGTCCAAGTCTGACAAATGATTATCAGAAAAGGAAATCACAAGCTGAGTGTCGTCTGCATATGACACCAGCGTAAACCCCAAGGTTTTGATAACATGAGCTAGAGGTTGAATGTAAATATCAAACAGACTGGCACATGCATCAAGCTAGGATTTTGCGAGTCCTTAATAGCGAATATTAAGGATTCGCAATTAAGGATTTGCAAAATCCTATGCATGTAGGAATCGCTATAATAATAGCGATTCCTTCACATTCTTATTTGCGACTCGCAAATTGCGAGTCGCAAATAAGGAATGGCTTCCCATTCATTCCTATGGGCCTACAGGCCCATAGGAATGAATGGGAAATTGTGACGCTATTTGCGAGTACCAATAGGTACTCGCAAATTGCGCATGCAATTCAAGGGTGCAGGGGTGTCAAAAGGACACCCTGTTGCACCCCTGAAATTGATCCGTGCACATATAGTATGCGCACACACATGTCCCAAGGACATGTGTGTGTGTAACCTTCAACTTTGAAAAATGCACTTTAGTGCATTTCTCAAAGTTTTGCAATTTACCATGAAGTTCAACTTCATGGTAAATTGCGCCCCCTAGTAGCGAAATCGCTAATTTTTTTACTTTGTTGCATTGCATTTAAGGAATCTCAATTTGCGATTCCTTAAATGCAATCGCAATTTAAGTAATCGCAATTTTGCGATTCCTTAAATTGCGATTTTTGCATTTGGGATGATGCATCCCAAATGCAAAAATACAGGTCGCAAAGGGGCAGATTCTGCGAATCTGCCCGTTTGTGACCCGATTTTCGGATGATGCATGGGGCCCAAAGTCGGGCACAAGGGAAGAGCCTTGGGGAACACTGTGATGCAGAGCATGGGATTGAGAGCTGAAGGGAGGGGAAATGACCTGAAAAGATTTCTGAGATAGGAACGAGTCAAACCAGGCCAATGCAGACCCAACTATGCTGATGTCCTTAAGTGTACACGTTATGTGGGCACTTTCCCTAAAACAACTCCTTAGAGGTGGATCATTTGCTCCACAGGGGGCTTCTCAAAGGGAAAGAAGTACCTTGCTATGTGTGATGGTAATACATGCTTTCTCCAGCATCATTGTTTACCCTTGACCTGCAGCTCAAATGCTAAAGTCTACAGGATTGGAGGCACTGGTTGTGGACAGCAAGATGAGAGTTGCACTGCACATGCAGCATATACACCGGTGCCTGTTGCCTTTAACAGACTTGAATGAGAGGAACCAGTTTGGGTGCTTTATTTGAGCAAGTGCTTGCAGGTAGGGCCCACCGGCACTCATTTTTGGCGGACCAGCACTTATTTTTCCTTAAAAGACTTTGATCCAGAGCAAGCAAGAGAAAAACACTAAAGAGTTAAATAAGGGAGAAGAGAAAGACGGAAAAGCAGTGACCGAGCTAAAGAGCGAGTGTCTGGTGGTGGATTAAAGAGGTCTGAGGTGGAATCAGGACTATGCAGCCTTAATATTTGCCACCTCGACCTTTGATACTGCTGACCGGGGGCTTCTGAACAAAAGTGATCTCTGTCCTGCAATAGGATTGATGAAGCACTGAAACAGTTGTGATCTCCACATAGCTGACAAAGCAGATGGGCAAAATCTAAGTTCAGGAGCACAAAGGTCAGACAAGCAAACTCTTTTGGAGGATACTAACTGCACCCCTTGGCTTCTTAGCTGAGAGCTGGTGGTTGCCGGGGGCCACCGGCACTCATTTCTGGGGACTGGCACTTATTTTTCCTCATCAGACAATTCCTGAGGGCAAAAAAGAGAAAATACACAAACTGCAAAGAAGGAGGAAGAGAAAGATGTAAAACCCCTCACCAAGGGAGAAAGCAGAAACCTGCACAAGTGAGATAAAGAAGCAGGAAGTGTCTGGCAGTGGTTTAAAAGGGCCTGAGGTTGATTCAGGACTATTCAGTCTTAGTGTGTGGTGCACTGACATTTAATAGCGCAGGCTGTGCGGTTCTGAGCAGCACTTTGGGCACCGGCACTCAATAATTTACAAATTAAGCACTGCCACTCAGAGGGGCATATTCTCGAGAACGTGTGATAATCATCGCAAATTTAGCTTAACGCAACTTTGCATATCGCAGTCCATCGCGAGAAAATAACACCATCTTAACGTCCAATTCCCAACCCCTCGGCACCATGCGATAGCAGCATGATAACCCACCAAATGACCGCGTAAAAACCAACACGATAAACAAAAAATGCGAAACACGATCGCCCAAAAAGTTGCGATGCCACGAAGCGCGATACCAAAATCAGCGGAAACCAGCAACAAGCCTGCAATACCCACGCATCATGCGTGAAAATGCACTATAAAGGCAATTAAAAAACAAACCCCAAAACCAATCCAAACTGCGTAGCACCATGGATGCACCCGGACCGAGTGCAGAGGACAAGCCGAACTCCACAAGCCCCACGGAGGACCAGCATGGAACCCCCTGTTCGGGGGAGGGCAAGGAGAAGAGGAAGAGGAAGATGGGGTTCAGTTCGCAGGAAGACCAGATCACCGTCACGGAGGTGATAGAACACTACCAACAACTGTTCGTCACCTCCACTGCGTCATTGGCAACAGAAACGGAAATATGGCAGTCCATCGTCACCAAAGTGAATGGAGTCGGAGTGTCGAGGAGGTAAATGGAGGATGTCAAGAGGCGCTGGCATGAAGTGCACAGCCAAACCAAGCAGAAACTCGCTGCCAACATGAAGGCAGCAAAGGCGACTGGAGGTGGGAGTCCTGCGCCACAGGAGGAACTGGATGAGCTGGAGGAAATGGTGGCCACAGTCATCAGTGTGGAGACGGTGCAAGGAGTTGGGGGTCTGGACACAGCCCGAAATTACCTGACCCAACAGCAACAGGGTGAGTAACCACCAGGGACTTGGGGGACGGGGGCAGATGGGCACAATGGCACACATTCACAATCATGTGCAGCACACTGCACACCCGCAATGACTGTGGAACATGTCCCTGATACCCTTGGCACACTGCAGCACACATAGAAACACCAAGTAAGCCCCCGTCCACAATGTGCACAAATGGGCCCCCCTCCATATCACCAATGCCACAACCTACCCATGCATATGTGCTGAATCCAGAAAAGCAGCGGCTCTGTGAGCCACACTGACAATGCAAGTGACACTGCATGACAGATAGCATGGATGAAGTCACAATACATGACATGGTGCACGAGACGACACTGAGGTGGCTGAGTGTGGACCACATCCGTAAAGGAGCCGGTCACACTCTGACACATCCACGTGCACCTACGACCCATGACATCAAGAACACATCTGCAGACAAACAATGCACAAGAGTACCAAATATCTCCAGTAGCACAAATGACCCAAGTCGCAAACAACCCAGCACCCGAAAAGCACACAAGTCAAATGCACACTGACTCAAAGGGATAAGGGTCCGCCAATGCAGAGCTGCAGGGGCGAATCGCCAACAATGCAGCACACACACATAGCAATCTCAGAACATCAACATTGATGACAATGTGGGACAGAGTGCAATCCCTACACCACAGGACAGAGGACACAACTGGTGCCTCTCGTGCATAGAAACTGGCCAATCACATCTGGCAATGCATGACACTGTGAGATGATAATGTACGAGTACAACCACACATCCGTCATGTAGTCGAAATGTCCACTGACTCCCATCAAATAGCCAGCTACACCAAAACAGTCACAATGTACACCGTCATGCAGTCTGAATGTAAACATCCACAATGCGTCAACATACATGGAACACACTGTTAACCTGCATCTCCCCTTACATTGCAGAGGGACAACCAACACCTCCTGCAGAGCAGACCACACATCTCTTCAGTGATGACAAAGAGGACACCCTGCCCATTTGCGCAGACACACTCCAACGGCTCGTGGACAGCCTCCTCACCCCACCTCCAGGAGCAGGGCAGCCCAGCTGCATCGCGGTGAGCCCACACCCTGCACAGACCACACAGCAGGAAGCACACACCACCACAGCTGCCTCCCAGGACCCCCACGACCAACACATGGATTTCAAACGCCGTGTGTTAGGGTGCCAGGAGAAGATAGCAGATCAGCTGCGGCTGGGTTTCGACCTCATGGCAGCCAAACTCGATGCCATACGTGGGTGCCTGAGTCCCATCAGGGAGCACCTACAGTCCCTAACGGATATCCACTGTCCGCACCATGCCCACCAACAATCCTCGGCTGACATCGCTGGTTCCATTACTCGGATACAAGAACTGTCTAGGCAGACAGGCTCCAGCGATGACAGCACAGAGTTGGCACAGATGCGGAGGACAATGGAGACCATGGAGCCGATGCAGGCTGGAAGTATGGCTGCCACTGCTGAACACCAGCGAGATGTAGCTGCGATCTTCCATGCCTTGCAGATCCTCATCTTGCCACTGCTGCCACTGAGCCTGTTCCAGATGACTTCTGCAGGAACCTCGACACACACATCTCCGACCCCTGATGTGTCAGTGGCACACAGTGATGCAGCCCCATCGCCTTCGCACCCTGATGTGTCAGTGGCACACAGTGATGCAGCCATTACACCGCCACACACACCAGACACACCCGACACAGAAGAAGTATCAGAGGAGTAAGATGTGGATGGTAATTACTGTGTGAGGAAGGAGGCAGTAGCATCCATCACCTCCATATGGCTTGCCCTGCCTGGCTCTGCCCCATACATCATGCCCTGGACAACCCCTTCCACTGACCCCCGGAACACTCTGCAACATTCACCCGGACCCCGACATGGACTGCCATATCTCCACTGCTTGACAATTACACAGCATTCCTGCAGCGGACTGCACTCCCCCTCTTCCAAATCACTTTTCAATCCCCAAAGGACTCTGGTTGGCCCACCACTGGGCCTCCATGTTATGTGGGCTTGGATGGCAATGTACAGCTCCCTCTCCGTCATTCACCAGAATGTGAATAAAACATTCGAAATCATGCAGATGTGTCATGACTATGTTCACTCACGTATGGAAGTATGGCTGGATGTAGGGACAATGATTGCACAAGAAGGTACACCCTGGTAAATGACATCAATGCGCATGTTCATACCCGAGACACATGGCCAATTGGATGACTGTGAAGGTGGGTACTGGCTGTGTCCCCATTGCACATTAGCAACAATCTCACAACCCCCCAATGTAGGCACAAGTCCATGTATTGAATAGGGCTGTGTGTAGGAATGCCCAAATCGGTAGCAGGCCAGAAGTGGTGTCCTACATCACATGTGACGACAGAACTTCACGTTGCATACCTACTCACACACATCCGTGTGGACACATTCTGTAATGATTCATAACATTGCTCAACATGGTCAGAGGTTGGACACCATACTCACATTGCTGAAGACACATAAGAGCACAGGTCTACCAGCAACTATCCCAAAACAATGTCTGGCTCACAGAGGTGGAGCTGTCAGAAGCGACCCACCCCCATTGTACATGCGTCAGTCAGTTCCTCCCTGTGTAGGGACGATGCTCATTGTGGCACACGAGTGGTCAATCTAATCAACACACATCACAGTTAGACACCAGTGGTGTTGCGTAGACTTTATTGGCATGTGCGTGTCAGTACGGACAAGCCTACGGCCACAACAGGCAGGGACATGCTTAAGACTCTTACACGCAGCTTGGGAACATGTCGAGGTGCAGGGAATGGGGAGGCAAAAATGATCCCCATATCATCACGGATGGCAACGGTCTCAGCCCACCTTGCCTTGCTGGACGAGTCATGTGTTGTTTGGCGTCTGCCCATTGCCCTGTGTGAGGGGGCACGACTTACAGCCCATGGGGTCTGCATAGTGCTCTGCCACCCGACTGCTCCGACTGTCTGCTCTGCTGACAGTGATCAGGTGAAAGGGTCTGACAAGTTCACATGTCTTGCTACATTGCCATGTGTGTACTCTCCCCCCAGCAGTGTGTCCGACTTGGTAACGTTGCCAAACGACGCTATGCTGCTCTGACCATTGAACTGCATCACCTTGCACAGGTGTGTGTACACACGCGTAGTTCCACGCACATGCATTCAGAGTCCAGATGACGGCAGACATGTCATCTGTTGCGGTGGGATATGTGAGCATTCCCCACGATGCTACAAGGTGTTGGGACCAGTGCTTTGGGTGACAATCTGATGTGGCTGCAGGGACGTAGTTACTCGTCCATGAATGCCAGCGCAGCTTCATGGGCAATGTGTTCTAATAGTACGTCGTTGTCTGGTTCAAGGAACACCAGGGTGAGCCAATCCATTAACTGGCCCGGGCAGATGTGCTCAGTCCATGCCGTTTCCCCAATCCGCAACACAGCCCAATAGGGGAGCGCCTGGATGTGGTCACTGCACACGAGGAGTTGTGCAATCTCCCATGCGCAACTGCCAGCACATACGCCAAGGATCAGTGCATCCCATGCACGGCTATCCAGGTGACACTCCTGTTGGTGGGCCAACAGGGGGCGCACTGTCCGGTCATAATCCAATTCAGCTACGGTTGCGTTGGATAGGCAGACCTCCATGGGCCACTCGAATGTGCATGATCGACAGTGGAACCAGGGCTGGACGCAGGTGACGTAGGCAAGACGGAAACTCAGACGGAAACTGATTCGCAACACTGCCATTGGCAGGGATCCCAACAGATGCAGCATTCGTGCACGGTACAGTGCCACGTGACAGGGGTTGTGCATGTGCCCAGGAATGCCGGCCATTGTGTTTGTTGGTCTTGTGGCTCTGGCACTCGTTCGGTGGATGATATGCCACAGCTCTGGGCAATGAGTCGTATGTGTGTGCAACGTTTGGACGTATCGGTAGTTCTTGACAATGTGTCAAGGGCATCCCTTGCAGGTGTCGGTCGTGCAGGGACAAGTGTGTGTGGGGTGTGGGCACGTTGGTGTTTCATTAGCGCAGTTTGTGGTGTGGGAGTCGTCAGAGGCTGGTATGGTATCTCATGCAGGGTGTGCCAGCCGCATTCAGGACCAAGGTCAGGGGTTTGGTTGGCCTTCGGCCTTGTGTGTTGAGACAAAGGAGCTTTCATTCCTGATTTTCGTCTGACTACTGCTTGCATGTCTTAATTGTGATGTGGACTTCGCGCTGACTTTGATGCCAGGCCTGTGATTTGGGTTGCACAGATTTTGAGGCACACACAGCTGTTGGCATGTTTGCATGAGCCAAGGGCCCGATTGGCCTTGCACTCCTTGTTCAGTCTCTCTCTTTCTCTCTGTTTCTTTCTCTCTCTCTCTTTCGCTCTCTCCCTGTCCTTTGATGGGTGCCTGACACACCTTCTTATCTTGGATATTGTCTTGCAGGCTGTGAGTCACAGATTGTCCAGGGATGCCCCGCCATGACTCCTCAGAATAGTTGTTTGGTGACGAATTAGAATGTGACAGTTTGTTTGGTCTTTCAATGGTGTATGTATGAATCAGGATTTCAGTGCTCACATGTATGTTGATTGTTGCAATTGTGCGACATCAGGCGGGTGCTTGTGTTCATGTTCCGTGCAGTTGATGTGCTGTGTCTTGGTCCGGGGGAGGTGGGGGGTGCCCATGGTGGGGCCGGGGGGGTGGGGTGTGGTCCTGGGGGTGGTAGCGGTGGGTGTTGTGGCCCTCTTGGGTGTCCGGCACGCATGTTCAGTGGCTCCATGGCATCTGTTGCCCTTCAGGTGTGGCTCTGGGCTGGGCTCCATTTTGTGGTGCAGGCTGTGGTCTGACTTTGCACCAGGTCAGAGCAGGTGTTAGATTCCTGCTGCTAATGCGCCTTATCGCCTGTTTTGTGGTCTTATCGCTGATCGGGCTGGTCGTTGAGAATGTTTAGGTGTGGTGTTGTCGCGGATTTTTGCTCAGGAGCACCTACTCTGCATCTCATTAGCGATAGTTGCAGGGGTCATCTGTGGCAATGTTTTTTGAGGATGCTTTCGCAGGTAAACTGGTGTTATCGACTGTTAGCACCAGCTTGTGAATGTTGCGATACATTTATCTCGACTTTGGCTGCGATAAAGTGCCGTTAACTCGGCGATAGCTCCTTGTGAATATGCCCCAGAGAGTTCTGTATGTCTCCCTGGCAAGGACACCATTACTAGAGAAGGCTGGAGCTCTTGGATGGTGTTGTCACAAGACAAAATGCTATCACCCAGTTTAGCTCATACAAAGTAGTATTTTGTGTGGAATGGTACAAGCCCTACTACTCATTAAGTCTGTCCTACCATGTTCACCATCTTCTACTTGAGTCATTGTATCAGATTACAAGTTTGGAGGGGCCAGAAATAAAAAGTTATTGGTTGTCTGTTCCACTCCTGAGGTTCTAATTTTACTGAAAATCCCCTCCCTCGCACCCAGGTTTGGCGTGTAATTCATCTGATAACCCAAGTTCTCCCCACCAATATCCCCTTCGTAAGACAATACTGTGAGAAATTGGTAACCCTGGACAAAGTTCGCGTAGTCGCGCTACGCGGAATTCCGCAAAGCCGCAGAAAACCTCCATGAGCTACGCGAATTTCCGCGAGCGGAGTTGCTTGTTCCGCCGGTTCGCGATGCGTTTTTCCTGTTCGGGAACGCGTATTACGTGTTCGGGACGCTTTTTGCGTGCTCTGGGGGAAATATCGCACGAACTTCACCACGCGGTCGCCAATGGGTGCGGCCATCTTGTTTTTCACTTTTTGCTATGGTTCTGAGCCTGTTTTTCTATCCTCCCTATATCTTTTCAATCCTTTGCTTCTAGTAACTTTTTTTGGATCTTTTTTATCTATTATCTGTCCCTCTCTATTCCTGATTGTATATTTTGCGTTTTTCCTACTTTTTTTGTGTTTTTACTGCTTTTTTCACTCTTTTTCTATTACTTGCTTTTTTCATTTCTTTTACTTACTTTCTTAGTTCCTACCTTTTCTTTTCCGCCCCCGCCTACCCAGAACCATGGCAAAGGGCCAGGGCCAGGTGAAGAAGAGTCAGAGTCAGAGGGGTGCAGGCACGGCATTATTTAGTGAGGCGGGGGTGGCCACCCTGGTTTTTTTTATCCAGCGCCACCTCCCCTTAACCCTGGCAGCAGGCGGCAGGCCTGGGTCCAGGTACGGGCTCCGGGAGCGTCACCGGCGGTGGGCAAGGGTGCGCCGGGCAGTGTTTCGCTGCTCTTGGGTCCAGCGCACCCATAACCAATTGACGCACCGGTGATCCGATATCCTGGACCGGGAGCATGACCTGCTGGACCTGCTAGGTGTTGAGGTCCCGGGGCTTGGTGAGTAGCTATTTATTTATATTACTATTTTGTGTTCTTCTGTTCTGACTGTTATTTATTGCGAATATTATTTTTTTCGCAAGTAGCTAACATGCTGCTGCTGCAGTGCTCACATGCAGGTAAGGTAACCTATGTTTAAAAATTTTATATTATGTGATTGTTACTTCCAGACAGGTGCTCGGCGCTACTAACTAATCATCGTACTTGTTTACAACTTTGCGCTCACTTGGGCTAGTTATGTAAGAGAGGTTAGAGAATTTAAGTTAGGTAGGTATTTATTTTAATCCACATAGGAAAGACTCCAGTCCTTTCCTTTGTCCTGTCAGGCTGTCCTGTCTCCTCCTGTCACTAAGATAGTGGGAGTAGTTAGTTAGTATTATTTGGTAATTTAGCGGCCTGCGCCGTGACTCATGCTTTACGCGTCCTCACTCAGGCTCTCACATGACTTCAGTCGTACTCCTAGTAGAAATTTTTGTAGTTCTTTTAGTGAGTGAATAATAGCAACCAACCAATTTGGTGTATGCTGCAATTATGCATGCGTCCATCTATGCATTAAGAAGAATAAATGCCGCCTTAGTAATTGGCCCGTCAAAGGGGGTTGTTGGAGTTGAGACTGAGACTGTCTGAGAGATGATTGGGAATGAGATCTGAACTTAGAAGCAAAATGCAAATATAATTTTTTTGCAATTCATTCATTCCAAAGTCAGGAATAGGCGGGCTAGGTATGTTTAAGATTCAGGAATCGGAATTGAACTGTGGAATAATAATGATCGAATGGTACTCGACTGCGATACATACTAGTCGACTACTACTAGTCGAATAAGTTGATCTGATTGATTTAGCATAGGTCAATGTTATTGCAATTGCTGTTTCCTGTCTAAAAATATTTTTAGAGCAATTATATTTATATATTTAACAAAAATTATTTTTTGTCTCTTTACATGATCAGCATCCGGGGGCAGCTGGCAGTGCGGCGGGTGCGGGAGCTGGAGGGGCCTCCCAGGAACAGCAGGAAGCGGCCTCAGGCGCAGCTGCAGATGGCTCTGCTGCTGGCCCCAGTAAGTCCTCCTGTTTATATTAATATTTCCCCAACTTTTACAGCTCTATTAATTCCATTTCCTAATTTTAATTTTTCCAAAATCCTCTTCAATCTATCTGCTTCTAAATTCTTGTTTTTGCTCCACCGTTACCTACTACTAACTAAGTACTACTACTAACATTGTTTCTTCTAGTGTCTGTTTTTATTTTTACATCAAATCAAACTGCATCTGACTAACCTCTGCTCTGACTCTATTAGACAGTCTGTCTGTAGCTTGCTTTCTTCTGGGTTTCACTGAGCTTTCTCTCTCCCCTTATGTGGATTGCCTGGTAGTGGTACTGTAAGACTCAGAGAACCCATTGGTCCTAGCCTAGGCTACTACTAGTACTAGTAAGGACTCCTTACTACTACTAGTAGCACTAATGTGCTGTGCAGAGTCAGACTGCAGATTGCATGCCCAAGACAAGTAAGGTATATCCGCAGGTTTGTGAATTGTGAGATGAGAAGGCTTTAGTTTCTTTTACTGTCTCATCATGCTCAATGAGTAATGGTGGTCACTCACGTTGGACAGGAGCAGGACCCCCAAAGTGGTGTATTTTACTTTTTCTAATCCAGGCCTAGTACTTTTTTTAGTAGCAGCAATTGATGGTGAACACTGAACAACTGTTACCGTGCACCATGGCTGGAAGGAAGTATATGAGAGGAGTAGGAGGATGGCACCATTTTCCAACTAAGAGAGATCTCATGTCCGCCCAGTTACCCACTCTTTCTTCTTTTAAAAAAATTAGATGCACCATAGCTCTAGTCACTGAGTCCAGTCCTATGGGTTGTCCTCTTCTTGAGAGGCTTTTCAAAAATTGTCACCAACAAAATGCCCAACCGGATATTATTTAGTTATTTTTGATAGGACATACTGTCTACTGTACTGGTATCTGAATTGTAGATAGTGATGTGTGTGGTGTATATGTATTATTAATTATGTATTTTCAATCTTGCTAATTAAAAAATAAATAGGGGAGGCATATATGGCATCTAAATGGGATTTTTTTTTTTCAGGCCTACCGACCACCAGTGCCGGGGCCAGCGGTGAGGGCCACCATGCCACTCCGGAGGGAGCGGATGCGGCAGCCACAGGGGGTAAGCCAGCAGCAGTGGCGGGTGGTGGTAAGTCATATTCCTTACTTATTGAGAATGATGAATACACTTGCTGCAAGGGTATACACTCAGTACTAGTAGTACACTGTACTTCTGCTGAGGCTAAGTTGTTGCTTATGAGAACACTGAACATTTGAAGAAGACACCCTGGCCTTTACTTAAACATTAGCATTAGCTGCGGGGGTTGAGCAACTAATGGCATATTCTATCTTCAACTCAGCAAAGACAGTTTTATGACGAAGACAAACAGTCAGACGACATGTATGACTGGCAGAGAAGGATGCGTGGTTGAAAGAAGGGGCCCCGGAATGCATAGGTGGCGGAAGAAGATGATAAGGATTGGAATAGGATGCATGGGTAGTTGAAGGATGGGTGAAAAGGTGAAAGAGAAAGCAGAAAGGATGCCTGTCTGGGTGGGTGAAACTGTATGGGTGAAAGGAATCCTCCGGGGGGGGGTTTGAGGGGTCAAACTCTAAGGCAAGCAAGGATGCATGGCATGGGTGGTGGTTGGTTATATATCTAAAATGTATGTTTTGTCGGTGAGAGCCGGTTTATGATGATAGCCATGTTTGAATGGATGGATGTCTGGATGGTATCAGAGTAGGTGAAAACAGAGTCAGACTGGATGAAGAGAATGTAAAAGAAAATTAAACCGTGCCAGAGTACCAAAGCCAAGGGTGAAGAATATTACGAATAAAATAATAATAATGTTAGAAGAGCAATGCACTGAATGTAAATGAAAAAACAAGCCCTGGGAAGAACAAGGACTGTTTTTTTGCAAGGTTTTTGATTCAAAGGTTTGAGGTTGTACTTGTATTTCAGAATGGAATACTCCCTTGACTCACAGTAGTTTGCAAGCACAACATATATATTGTGCATGACTAAATATTTACTCTACCCATAATCGCCTCCCTCCGACTCCGAGGCCCACTTCCGCTCCAGTCCCCCCCCCATGTGTCAGCCATGGGTGGCCTATCGGCTGCATGGTAATTGGTAACTAGTACTTACAAATCACTTAGTGTGTCATCATCATCACGTGACATGATGTCATGCCACCGTTTCTCATCATCCATAAGCATGTGATGATCATTAACCCTCATCATGTGCCTTATTGCAGTAGTGCCGTCAGGGTGAAAGTGAAATTGTCTGAGCATTTGCCATTGATTTAATAGAGTATGGCCATAATGGAAATATATAATTGTGTAGTACAGCTGCCCCACATGCAGACAGTAGTAAAGTACATGAGTCTGCGAGACTGCGACACGAGTATGTCTGTCTAGGGCACAAGCTGACTTACCTGGCATGCCTACAAGATTAATTGTGCTAAACAAGACAGAGAAAAAGAATACTTCTACTCTACTCCATACTTAGTGCCTGAAAGTATAATCATCACATCCAAATCTTAGGGGCAGAGGAAGGGAAGTGAGGAGGAGAGGAGTATACGACAGCTACTACTGTGCCACTATAATTTTTATGTGTGGACTGTAATTTAATTTTGTGTTACTGTTTTGCTAAGAGTATTGGTTACAACAATTCTTTTTTTTCCTTTCTTGATATAGCTACTCCTTCCCAAACCACTAGGCAGGAGTTGGCGGCCAGGGTCCCTCAAAGGAAGCTGGAGACCATCCGGGATGAATATCGCCGGCTGGTTGTCCTGGTGGAGGAGGAGGAGGAGGCGGCAGCTTCTTCCTCCAATGCCCCGGGGCCCAGCCAGCCCCCCGTGCCTCCGGTGGTACGGTGCCGTGGTCTGGCAGCCACCCGCCGCCCATCACCATTGGCAACAACATCTTCTGCTGCACACCCCTGTTGTTCCTGCAGGAACTTTCAGAGCCGCGTGCTCCGCAGAGTGGCGCGCCTGGAGGCCCAGATGGAGGAGGTCCTAAAAAAAACTACCCGGCACCCCCGCCGCTAGACGTCAGACTATCACATCATGACCTCAGTCTTCTTTGACTCTTGCCCCTTTTTTATCTTTTTTTTTTGGTGGGTGGGATGTTGGGACTAGTTGGGGAACCTTGGGGTTTACTTTTGGACATGGACATTACTGGACATTGGTTGGGGTTAGGGAGAGGGGTGGCTCAGGTGTTGTGGGTTTTTCTTAAAGTTTATATTTGTTAGGGTATAATAATAAATAATTTATAGTTTTCCAATACATATGATATGATGCAAATCTTTTCTGGGGGGGTGGTTACTCTTTTATGTCACTGTGTTTGTTTTTGTTTTCTCTTTTTGCTGCAGGGCCGCAGCCAGTTTTTGAAATCTGCCAATAGTGTAACACACAGACAGATAGATAGATGCAGTACCCACACTTGTCCTACTACTGTCAGTCTCTCTTCCTAATCAATGCATTCTGCAACTAAAACCCCTTTGTAGTATGTACTCGGAAGGGTGTGTGAATTAATTTCCATAGGATATACATTATTGACTCCACCACACTTCTTCTCTCACCTGTGATTGATGTTTAGCTGAAGCAATGGCTGCATGGTGATGGTTTGGTTTCCTAAGGTGCCATGGTGGGTGGTGGTAGCAGTAGTAGACAGTTGCATTTGCAAAAAAATAAAATGAGACCAGTCAGTCACCTGAGTGAGACTAGGGAACGAGTAGTAGAAGTACAGTAAGTAGTAAGTACACAAGAAGAAGACTGCCAAACAAGAAGAAAGTGATGATGAATGATATTGATATTATTAATGCTAAAGTAAAATAAAACATAATGGTGGCAGGGATAGCGTAGTACAAGTTACGACAAACTGAAGTAGTGGACTCGACCTATGAAGTGGACAAGCGTAACCTTTAGTACTGGAAGGATGAAATCCATGACGGCAATTAATAATTAATAATGGGTTAATAATATAATTATGTTCCTCTGGAAAAAACAGAGAATAGCGATTACTACTGAGCATGAGTGGGCACTGGGCAATCTAATCTGTTGCCAGTGTGGCCGACGATATATATATATATATATATATATATATATATATATACTTAGAGCAGAATTAGAAGATCCTCGACCTGCCTTGAATTAGTGTTGCTTACTTGCTTGAACAACATCCGCACCAGCAAGTGTGTGATCAATTATTGGTGTAAATTTAATTTAGTCACACCTCAATAAATCACACAGCCCGGGGGAAGAGGGTTAGGGTTTGATGAATGGTTGGGTAGGGGTATTTGAGGGAAAGGTTTGACAAAGACAAACACTACACGTGGACAACACACTGTCCTCCTGTTCCTGCTGTGCTTCAGGTATGGTGTAATCCGGTGGTATAAAGTGCTGATTCATTTTGATCTAGGTTAACCTCTCCATGTTTTGAGGCGAGAGACTGGTCCTTTTCACTGTTACAATGGCACCAGCAGCACTGAAAACACGCTCAGATGAGATACTTGCGACAGGGCAAGCCAGATAGTTTATCGCCAGCCTGCTGAGCACTGGGCAATGGCGACTTTACCCATACCAATACAGCAATGGGTGTTGATCAATGTAGACCTCTGCTGGGCCATCCAGATAGGCCTGGACCATCCGCTCAATGCTCAGGGGTGCTCCGCTTTGCCCGGCCTCTTTTGCCTTTGCATTTGCATCAGCACTGGACCTAACAAGCCCTTGCTGTAGATACCATTCTTGTGCCGATTTTACTGGGGCTGGTGATGATCCTGTTCTTGCTGTTGTTGATGTTGGTGGTTTTGACTGCTGTGAGCCAAACGGACTGCCCTCAGGCTCTGAAGTTAAACTTGACGCAGGCTGCCCTGCAGTACTTGTTGTGGGCTGGAGTAGCGGGCCTCTAATTTCCAGCTGGTCTTTTTCAAAGTCACTGGCTGCCGCAGCTATCCAAGTTTGTAATTGGCAACATCCACTTGTGAAAAAGGAATTAATGTGTTAGTGTTCAGTACTGATTTGTACCGTGGATCCAGAATTGTGGCAGAAATGTAATGGTTGGATGACACAATCTTAGTTTGCACCCTTGTATTTTCAGCTAAGCGAAGGGATAAGCTCTCCACCAACTCATATACTTCTTTTTTTTCCTCCACACCTGCGTACATTGCAGACACCCCCTTCAGCTGTTCCTGTAGCATATGCAACAATGGGATAGCTTGGCCCATAGTACAGTCCTCCTTGCTGACTTCATGTGTGAAGAGCTCGAAAGGAAGTAACATCTCTGTCAGGCATTTAACTAGGCCCCATTGGTCCATCTCAACGGTCATGCCTTTCACAGTAGCATCCCCTAGTCTTCGCATGACATATTCATTGATTGGTCTGTACTGCTCAAACAGATGTTCAAGCATGTAATAAGTTGAGTTCCAACGTGTTGGCACCTCCTGGATGAGTGCTTTAACTGGCACTCTATACTCACATTGAATGATCCTCAGCTGCTTCCAGGCTTTAAAAGAATGGCTGAAATGTGTGCATATTCTTCTGCAGGTGGTCAGTGAGTTGCTGACTCGGTATTCTTTTTTCAGAAAGTCTTGAACAATTATGTTAATGCAGTGCGCCAAACACAGGACCCTGAAATAGCCACCATTGCCCATGGCCTTAACTATATTACTGCCATTGTCCATGGCAACAAAACCAATGTTAAGCCCTCTTGGGTGCAGCCATTCAAAGACCTTGCTGTTAAACTCTTCCAAAATGTTTGCAACAGTATGAGATTTCTCCATGGCGAACATGGCTACAGTTGCATGTTTCCGAGTGGCATGAAAAATCTCAGCAGTGTCAACACCTGCAGATATCTTTTCTCTAACCCCCACAAAAGAGATCCAGTGTGCAGTGATGCACGTGTTATCAGTGGCTTGGCAACTGGTCCACATTTCTGTTGTCGTGTGGATACTGTGAACAGCACTCTGCCACAAAGCTAGTCCAAGCAATTCCAGCACGTCGTGATGTAGTGCTGGAACAGCAACTCTGGCAAAATAGGACCGGTTGGGAACCTTCCATTTTGGGCAGATGGCTGTCACAAATTCATGAAAACCCACCCCTTCCACAAAAGAAAAAGGGAGAAGGTCCAACGCTAACATTTTAGCCAGCTTAGCATTGTACAAACGTGCCGTTGGGTGGTTGCGTTCGTACTGCCCCTCCGACCTAAACATGCTGAGAATGGTAGGCTGGATTTTTTTCCTTTCTGGTGCCACTGATGCAGGTGACTTCTTGACGCCAGATGTTGTTAGGCTCAATGCCGCACTTTTTTTCGTTGCAGTACTCTCTTGCCTTGGTGTTTCAATCTCAGCCTGACTCTTACTCTTGTGCCACTGAGATGTTGCTGAGGATGTGGGCGGTACTACTGCACTGCTGGGGACAGGGCTACTTTGTGTTCCAGAGAAAATGTCTCCCTCTTGTTCACCTTCCACTGCGATCGTATCTTCTACTTCTTCATCACCACCAACAGCAATGGGTGCAGTTTTACTTTTTTGGCCTTTAAGGTGTTCCTCTCACTGGAACAAGTGGTGTGTTTTCAGATGGGTTGTTTGGCTTACGGTACCATAGTTTGTACCAAGCTTACCCCGACTAACACCTTGTTTACAAATGGAGCATATAGCAACGTTCTCCTCCTTACTGCTAACTGAAAAGAAGTCCCAAACTGGGGAGGTGAACTTTCTGGAGCTGCTGGAGGTGCCACTTGCAATGCCGAATGAACTGGAGGGTGGGCGTGGAATTTGACTTTGTTCACTACCACTACCTTCCTACTACTGAGGTGGTTGTGCTGGATGTAGGTCACTGCCGGGCCTTTGCAAATGCAAATATGGAAGCTGGAGGTGGTGTTGGTGTTACCTGTGTTGGTTGTATCCATGCCACATCCCTCACTGCAATTTGGGATGGGATAATGTCGGTCTCCACTGGGGCGGGACTGATGTCCATGATGATGACTGGCTCGTCATCATCCTCTTCTAAGTCTTCTACATCTACCTCCATAACTCTGAGGCTTTCTGGAACCTTCATTTTCCCTAGCCTTGTCTCGTGGCGTCTCTCACTCTCAGACTGAGGTGGTGGCTTCCAAGTGGCATCTAGATCATCAGAAGGGGGGCTTGCAGAAGAACTCAATGGACTAACCCCCCTTTTCCTTGCTGGGGATCTGGAAGACAATGGATCTTCTGAAAGAGTGGCTTGCTCTTCTTCCTCTGCAGGAAGCTCGATTTCCTGAACTGCCCCTACTTCAGGAGAACAACTACTATTGTGGGTGGTGGTTGCGGCTGTTGTTGTCCACTTATCTGAGTTTCCTGCGTTGATTGGATACTACTTTGCGATAACGATAAGTCAATTTCAACATCGCTACTCGTTGGCGTTGTCGTGATGAGACTGGCTGCCTCTGCGACAGACATGAGCTTGGGCCTAGGTTGGTGAGGTAGGTCCGCTGATGCGGGGGTGCTGCTCCCAGCTTGATCCCCAGACACCGCTGCTGCAGGCGCAATTTTGGATTTCCCAAAAAAGATCTTGGTCGGCACACCAGAAGTGGTGGTAAGTGGCACTTCCTTCTTCTTCTCACTGGCAACTTTCTTGGTACTGGAGGCCCTGGTACCTTTCTTTGGGGCCATCTTCTTCAGATGTCAGCAGCACGCAGTGGCACAAGTTGAAGAGATATCTGTGGTCACACATCACATGACGTCGTGCGCAGCAGGACTTCTGTCTGGCAGTACAATGGGTGATGACGCCTCCTAAATGCAAAGAAGTGAGAAGAACATCAGTGAAACGTGGCATTTATTGTTGTGGTTCAATTTACTACTGTACAAACAAACAAATATAAAATATAACTTAGTGTGTGGTCACACTTGTTAGTGTTATTATTGATATTAATAAATTGTATTAACTCAGTTATTAAAAAAACATAACAACAGTGTAGCCATTTATGAGACTTTGACAACAAGGGCTTTCATGGTGCACTGTGTACACTCAGGAAGCATAGGAAAGAAGAAGAACAAAAACAAAAATACAAATGTAATGGAACCTGTTTGGCATTGTGATTTGTGAATGTGATTGTGCATCACGCGGGATGCAGCATCATTCAGGTAGCTGCAGCTGGCAATGGGGAGGGAAGCAGTAAGCCAAGAGGAACAAAGGAAAGACATGCAGGCCTATGGCAAAAGCAGCACACTAACTAGCTACCACCACAAAATGGCCACCAGCCACATGGTCACTCACACAACAACAAGCAGGAGGCCTGTAAAACAATGAACTCAAGCAGGCCTATACGGCCAGACAAAGGAGGCATGCTAAACAACACAGCTTTAATGCAACAATTCAAAAACGAAAAACCACAGGGCTAAAAAAAGGTTTGCAAGTTAAACAACAACCACAACACACACATCCAACAAAGGCATTTATTTAACAAATACGAAAAAAGTGAAATATCCCCAAAAAACACATTTTGCAATTCAATCCAATGCCATCCATGCCCTAAATGATGTTTAAATTCAACAGACACCACAGAAACAGTTGTTTCATGCACACATGAGTAGCTCTGGGCCTACTGGCTGAAAAAGGCCTATTGGTAGACTAGGCCACATAGTGAATCAATTCAAATCAATAATATTGCAAATGTATTAGAAAATGTAGTGAACTGTCCTGCATTTTTTTGCTGGGTAAAAAGAAAAAAATTGCATGCAAAACAACAACAAGGGCAAGGCATGGCCACCACAAAGAAAGCTTGCAGGCCTATAGCAAAAGCACACTGGCCGCCAGCCACATGGCCAGGCCACCACCACAACAACAAGAAAGGGAAGACAGACAATGCTAGACAATGCAGGCCTATGGCAAAGCACACTGGCTGGCTTCACAAAATGGCCGCCAGCCACATGGCCAGGCCACCACCACAACAACAAGAAAGGGAAGACAGACAATGCTAGACAATGCAGGCCTATCGCAAAGCACACTGTCTGGCTTCACAAAATGGCCGCCAGCCACATGGCCAGGCCACCACAACAACAAGAAAGGGAAGACAGACAATGCTAGACAATGCAGGCCTATGGCAAAGCACACTGGCTGGCTTCACAAAATGGCTGCCAGCCACATGGCCAGGCCACCACAACAACAAGAAAGGGAAGACAGACAATGCAGGCCTATGGCAAAAGCACACTGGCTGGCTTCACAAAATGGCCACCAGCCACATGGCCAGGCCACAACAACAAGAAGCAGTAAGCCAAGAGGAACAAAGGAAAGACATGCAGGCCTATGGCAAAACAGCAGCACACTAACTAACTACCACCACAAAATGGCCACCAGCCACATGGTCACTCACACAACATTAAGCAGGAGGCCTGTAAAACAATGAACTCAAGCAGGCCTATATGGCCAGACAAAGGAGGCATGCTAAACAACACAGCTTTAATGCAACACTGCAAAAATGAAAAACCACAGGGCTAAAAAAAGGTTTGCAAGTTACACAACTACCACACCACACACATCCAACAAAGGCATTTATTTAACGCACACGAAAAAAGTGAAATACCCCCAAAAAAACACATTTTGCAATTCAATCCAATGCAATCCATGCCCTAAATGATGTTTAAATTCAACAGACACCACAGAAACAGTTGTTTCATGCACACATAAGTAGCTCTGGGCCTACTGGCTGAAAAAGGCCTATTGGCAGACTACTGGGTTAGTGAATTAAATAAATGTTGCAAATTGATTGCAAAAGTTGGAGAAAATGTAGTGAACTTTGCAACATGTTTCCTTTATAAAAGAAAACTAGAAGAAAAATTACATACAAAGAAACAACTAGGCCCCTACTGAACCTACAGGCCACCCACCACAATACGTTGAAAAAAACCCAATGAAAAGTACAAAAATGTAGGTGCAATGCCCCAATCAAACAAATAACACCAATTTTCCAACTTACCTATGAAATCTCAAATCCAAAAGTCCTGAAATCCAATGATATATGATGCAGCAGACAAAAAAAGGGATCCTTCCAGCTCCAAATCCAAATGAAAAGTGAACAGGAGATGGACAAAGCACTGGGAGGAGCCTGCTGGACAGGAACAGGAAGTTGGAGACACTGGGGCACTTCCTTCCTCTTTAAAAAGTAAGTAAAAAAAGAAAAAGGACTCCTTGCACAAAAAAGTACATCCAAATGTCAATCTGAGGAGTTTTTTTCATCCAAATCATCATTTCGAGAAGGTTTCATGCTGCTCGAGAGATATTATTTTCCAGCTTGCAAATCCTGCATGTTCGGCATCGCGATCTTCACAAAACTTCCGCCGGAAGTCCGAAGGCGCATCCGAATGACGTGTTCGCGATCGCAGACTCTCACGGGACCGTGCGGCCGGGTACCAAATCTCGCGGCGCACGCGAACGAATAGGAAATCTCGTCGCCGAACGCAGGCATCCCGGTAAGTCGCTCCCACGCGCGCAAAAACGCATTTTGAACGCGCAAATAAAAAAAAACTTTTGCTCCGTTGCGGAGCGCGGGTTTTCGGTAGGTCCGCGTTCTACGTGGAACGCAGAGTTACCAAAAATCCGCAAACTCCCAGAGCGGAGCAGATTTTTCCGCCCAGGGTTAGAAATTGGATTGTTGGTTGACTAAGGTGTGAGCGCTGGCCAAGCTACAGCCACAATCCCTTGTAGGGTGAGCCAAAAAAAGTTGATAAATTAACCTGTGATGCACCCTGGGTAGATTGGCATAAGAATCAGTCAGGCTTAACTAAGAAGCAATATGTAAAGTATTTATGCAGCACACAAAGAGTAAGAAAGTGAAAACATAACACAAGAAAAATCCCACAGCAATTTAGAAAAATTGAGTACATTTTAATGAATTATTAGACATCAAAACAACAAAAAAACTAATTGGTGGAACCGGAGTTTTGAATTCTTAAAGTTTTTAGTAAAAACTAACGTCTAAAAGATCAAAGCACCAACCACGGACATCTAGTCTGGTGAAACTGGGTCAAAGTAAAAAAAATATGGCCAACTGCAATGGGGCGCATTTTGAATACAAGAAGTAGATTGGGCCCCGTCATCGCTTACAATCGGACTTGGAAGAAATTTTGAGAAAAATGTTCTGAGATGGCAAAGTTCAGGGGAGTGAGGCTACAGGAGGTGTCTGAGGAGGGAGCATTGTCATCAGGGAGCTTTGGGTTTAAGCAGTGGTGAAGATTTCAATGTTTGGACTTAGACTCTTTTTTTGAGGTCAGAAATCTCCAGCAGGAAGAGGCAGAAGGCTGTAGCCAAAGACAGTTTCAGAGGCTCGAATACCCTTTTGTTGAAGGACCTCTGAACAGGATTTTCCGCTGCAGAGAAGAACTTAGTGGGAGAAGCCACAATGTGAATCCGACTGATGGTGCAGATCGTGTAGATAAGTGAGCAGGTTGGTCCCGGTCTCCTACAGGTTCTCAGAGCAGTTTTGGGCCAAAAATGTTCAAAGTCCTCACTTTTGGGTTTTGGCCATCTGGGTACCTTTAGCACCACAACCAAGGGTCCAGGACTGGTGGGACACCACTTGGGTGTTTATGACTCACTCAGACTGGGTCCAGATGGGGGTTCAAGATGATGGGAGTTTTTTGTGTCCTTCTGGCCCTGAACAGCAGGCCAGCAAACTAGCCCCTGGAGACACTCTGGTAGTCCTAGGTTTAGGTGAAGATGCATGCCTCAACAGCAGGGCTGGCCTCTGAGGGTTCAAGGCAGACTCCAGGCAGCAAAGCAGTTCTTCCAGGTACAGCAAAGCAGACTTGCAGCAGGTCACAGCAGCAGGCAGCACTCTGAGAGTCCTTTTGCAGGTCCATGAGGTAACTGGAGAGTTGGTCTGAAGGCCCTATTTTATACCCTGGTGCCCTTCCTCTAGAAGGTGGGAAAAGCTTCTGCAAAGTTTCTTTGAAGTGCATGGAATTTCCAGACTCCCCTGTCATGGCTCCAAGCTGGCTGCAGTGACAATGTGGAGGTGATAGGTCCTTTGTGTGAATGCAGAGCATACCCTATTCATTTGCAAGTGGGGCTGTCCTCAGCTCCACCACCTCCCCATCCTGGCCGCAGATGGCCAGTTCAGGCACACCCAATCCCTCTATTGGGTGACTATCTGGGAAGAATTCACAAAGTCTAATTGTCAGGTACACCCAGTCATGTGACCCAAGAAAGGCTGTGGACACAAAAGGCGTAAGGGCAGGAAAATGCCAACTTTCTAGAAGTGGCATTTTCAAAATTGCAATTAAAAATCCAACTTCACCATTAAAGAGAATTTTCCATTACAATTTCATAGATACCAAACATGAAATGGCTACCTGGTCCCAATCAAAAGTTATCACTTATTAAATTTACTTAGGTAACCCAATGTTATCCTATGGGATAAGTATGCCACACAGTAGTGGAAAACGAATTTAGGAGTTTTTCACTACCAGGACACATAAAACTTTAAAGTACATGTCCAACCTTTTAATTACAATACACACTGGCACATTGGTTACCAATGGGGTGACATATGCACTAGAAGTGGAGTTTAAGGCTTGGCAAGGGGTTATATTGCCAAGTCAAATTGGCAGTTTAAAACTGCATTTAGGCTGTAATGTCAGGCCTGGGACATGTTTTAAGGTGCTACTTGAGTGGGTGGCACAATGAGTGTTGGAGGTCCTCTGAGATTCCTTTTTGAAATCTATTAGCATTTAATATACAGGCCCTGGGTATATGGTATACCACTCTACAAGGGATATATATGTAAATTAAATATGCCAATCAGGTGTAAGTCTCTCAAACCATGCTTAAAGGAGAGAGCACATGCACTTTAGCATTGGCTAGCAGAGTCCTAAGGCTACCACAATGAATTCAACAAATAAGGGGAGGATAAATACAAAATGTTTGGGGGTGACACTGCAGAGAGGGCCAGGTCCAACAAAAACATATTGTGGATATAGGAAGAAGCATCTAGCATCCCAGCATTTAGCTTACCCTGGCCTTTTTGAGGCTTGCATATAATTAAGCTGCAAACACATAGGCTTGTGGGGTAAAGCTGGAGACTCATAGGATAACTACCTTCCCCAAACCAGGATATATTATTAAGATCTGCCACCACTCTGCTGACTTCTGAAGTCTGGTGATTGTAGTTCAAGGAGGATCAGTCATACCTGAATACAAAGCATGTAGGGACCCAAGTAGCCAGCACCCTTTCAGTCACATTAACACGTGACAGTCATGGACAGGGCAAAAGTTATTTGAAGGAGTCTTTCACTATATGCAGGACTAAAACATCACTCCTAACCAAGACATTACTCCAGGAGCCTGAAATCTCAGAACTAAATGAGCCTGATGTCTGTGACATAGCTATGGAGACATGACTTTAGAGTGTGTTACACTTTGTTGGTTCTTCATGAAACGTACATCAGATTATGACCTCACTGGAGAAAAGTAATGTTCTGAAATTTCACTAGGAACTTGACATGTAACTGATGCTGATAGATTAGTGTACTTCAGTTAAAATAGTGCACAAACCTGTCTTCCTGTAGGGTAGTGTCTAGGGAAATGCAAAATTAAAAAAGGGTTAATAGTCGAATTAAAGTGGGTCGCCTTGAAGGCAGATACCTGTAAATTCCTACTGTTGTATGATTTGACAACTAATGGGCAATATCCCCAGACCTGTGAAAACACAGAAAACTTGTCATAGTGGGCATTCCTTTATATGTATGCTAATTCATAAAATTGAATGCAGATGTTTTTAAAGGTGTAAATAACATAACCTATTACCATATTGTCGCAGTCAATGTATGCCCACTAAGTGGTAGAGATCTTCTGAAATTTCCCATCCCCTACTTTGTGGAATGTAACAAGACTCTTTTGGCAATCAAAATCTCTACACATGAAAGAGCCTGCTCTTTGGGGCGGAGAAGTCAAAGTAGCTCTGACCAAGCACAGACTATAAGCCTTGGCTCAGATTTGCTAAAAATCACTCAACACAGTGACACAAGTAAAATTGCTGTGATGCATTGTTTGAATGGTGGAGAAAAGAAGAGCACCATATCTACTAAACTGTGGTGCTGTTCTGCTCCCTCCCTGTGCAGACAGACTTTTGAATGCCATGCACCAACGCAGACACTCTTGTGCCATAGTACAAGGGTGTCTGTGTGGTGGTAAACATTGTTTTTGTGGGGTCCCTTCCAGCAAAAAAACAAAGGTTTATGGCATTTCCCACTTTGTCGCAGGATTTTGCTGCAAATCCCTGTCTACAATTCTTTGTAGATAGGGATTTGCATCAAAACTGATGGGTGGCTACATGGGACTTTTCTTTAACTGTGAAAAGTTGTATTTCTCTCATCACTGGATGAGATAAGAGGGTACTCTTTTTTGACCAGTAATCCCCAGACACCTTTTTCTACTGTTTGACATGCCATAATTAATCCTGAGCAGACAGCATGCTCCAGGCTGTCCCTTTGTACTTTAGCCTAACTAGAGCAAAACTAGTCCTTGATTGCTTGTGTCCCATTTCAGGGAGTACCTTGCCTGGCAGTTCAGTCTCATCTGGTCCCATTGGAGCAGGGTCAAAACTGATTTGTACATGGCTGGGTCCAAACTGTGGTGTGCAAAATAATGATGGACTGGGATGTGGACCTGAGTGACTACCAGTAGCTGAGATTAATTCAAACATTTCATTCATCACTTTTATGTGTACTTCAGTGTGTCGCCCTGTGTCACTGGCACCAAGCTCTACCTGCCTGGCGCGTCCTAACTAGGGTGAAAACGGTTCCGGTTGCTTGTGTTCTGGTTCAGTGAGGACCTGGTCTAGCAGTTTAGGACGGGCTGTTTCCATTGAAGCAGGGTCAAAACTGATCTGTACACAGCTGGGTAAAAACTGAGGTGGCAAGGTGTGCAAAATAATGATGGACTCGGATGTGGCCCGAGTAATTATCAGTGGCTGAGATTAATTCAAGCATTCCATCCATCACTTTTTTGTATACTTCAATCTGTTGCCCTAAGTGGAATGAGTATGCCCATACATTTGCCCCGTGCACACTGTGTCACTGGAACCAAGGTATAACTTAGAGTTCAAAATTACCAGCAGGTGAGTCCCAAAAAAGAAGAAGAAATGGGGTTAACCACCCAAAAGGGGGACATTATGTAACACTCTTGCAATGAAGATTACTGGTAAGCAAAACACCACCTTTCTTCCTCTACAGTACTAACGCAGTAAGGATGTGGTAAGCACAACGCGGTCTTCACATGCACACACAAAGGAGCTGTAGATGTCTCCTGAATGCCACTGAGACCAAGGATAATGTGCAAGATACTCCCACCTTCAGCAACAGTCACAGAGGAGTAGAAGAAGGACCACACAATATATGACCAATAGGACCTAATTATCACCAATGGGACCAGAAGAATAATGAGAGCAGAACCAATCACGAACAACAGTTCAAGGGCATCACAGCAGTTGAGAAAAAAACACCAAGGAAACCAAACCAGATAACAGTCACCTGGGATGCAAGTCAGAACCTCCTCAGATGGTAGGGTAAGCCAAAGCAAATGCCCATCAGAGGCATGGGGGTGGCAACAGAGAAATGGATCATTGCTGTCCCTAAGAGGGGCCAAAGGATAAGGAAACCCAATAGTGAGGACCAGGACACCACAGGCCAAAACCAGAGCATAGCAATAGAACCGACTATGAGGAAGGCCCACGTGACACTTAGTCCCCTTCATAGCAACCAGTCCAGCTGTCATTCTGGCCCAGCTAGCCAGAATAGTTAGCCACACCGAATAGCCCTAGGAACTAAGTGAGAAAAGAACAAGCAAGTGAGCAAAGACCCTAGAGAAGGACAACCAGACCTGAAAAGTGAGATCAGGGATAAAACCACACCAGCCACCGGAAGCACCACTAGTTGAACTAGGGCAAGATCTGAGGAAGAGCACAGAAAGCAAAGCATAATATTATGGTAAGCTACGGCACAAAAACAACCCACAACCAGACCCAATGCAGACATACATTAAGCAACAATGGACTTTGACAAGCCAACCCCAACAGGTGCTCTGTAGTCACTAATCACTAGAAAAACAAGTAGCAGCCCCCCACTTGTGTGGATTGAATTTTGATAGCTTTTGTAACTCTGGGCACTATCACACTATCATTCGGTCACACAGTACTTGTGTTCTGCCCCTAAAACATGATGCAAAATTATTTGCATCCACATGGCCCACTTATTTTTCAAGTAAGGCCATAGTAATTTGGCTCAGGTGTGCAGTAGTGACTTAAAAGTTAAATGTCACATGTTAGGTGCATTGTACATTTATACCACACACATTTGTGACTGGAAGAACATGACTTCAGGTTCACCATTGTGGCTTGACTGAGTGCAACCTAAATACTGCAGTTCCACATGACAAGTGGAAGTGCTTTGACATTTAGTAAAAACCTTTATTTGTAAGTTAGCTACATTACTCTTAATTGTGCCCTGCAACACACGGGGCATAGTAAACATTAATAAAATAATGTCACTACAATGATTACCTTCAAAATGTTGTTTTTACTCTATAAGTAAAAGTGTTTTTCTAATGGAGAAACCTGGATGTGTTTAAAAGATTTGTTCATGTATTTCCAGTTAAGAAACAGAAGCATTCTTTAATTCAGTATTATTGCTCATCAAAAAATGGTACAATGGTGAATGCAGATTTTTGGTAAAGTATTGTAAAATCAACTTTTTAAAATCATACATTTTGCTGCCTGTAGCCTTCTGCAATAATTGTCATCGTCTGGACTTTCCACCTGACCAGCAAATAAACCTTGATGTGTTGTGAAAGACTACCCTGCCAGTGAAAGAATCAGAGTGCTTCTGAGAGTAATATGGATGAGTAGAAGTAATCACAGGCCGCTTCGAATGTGTCTGTTGGGTTGGTCAGAAAGAGATGATGAAACAAAGGGACAAAGATGAAGCCTGGCTATAGACAGGGTTATATCAAGTGAGGCATAGGAAGGAAGCAGCCTTTGATCAGGATAAACCTTTCAGACATACCTCTCCACTCTTAATATTTAGGAAACCTGTTCCCATATGAAATTAAAGGAACTGGTTACTATTTTGAATAAAACTCACCAATTTGGCATACCTCAATGGAACAACACATAAGGACACTGTGGAATTCTAAGAATGGATTGCTTTTAAATCTCTTAGAATACTTGGGGAGACTGGAACTTGTAGAAGGGAGATGCAAAGCTAAGAGTTGGTGGCTGAGGTTGGTTTTGATGTACCTGAAGAAAACGTCCTTAAATTTCCTGGATTTATTGGATACTTCATTTACTAAACTGACAACGAGTAGAAGAAACTCTTCATAGGCAATGCCTCAACAGCGATAGGTTTTTCCTTAATCCTCTCTTCAGATTTGCTTTCAGATTTTACACTATACTGGAAAGAAATGAACTGCAGATCCTCCATTCTGCTTGGATTTTGCCTACCACCTTAAGGATACCTGCCCTTTGCACATCACAAGGCAGAAACAGAACAATACTGGCAACTGTAAGAAATCCTGCTTTATAGGTACTAGAGGTACAGCCTTGAGGAGGACCATCAACTTGTGAAAGGAAAGCGTTTGGACTTTTCAAAACAAAGGAAATTACCATCTGGAAACTTTTCAGGTCAGCAAGCATTCTTTACTTTCCTCAGCTTGCCGCCTTTGTTACAAATTACCATGTTTTAAATAACGCTTCTAGGGTACAATTGCATCTTTTAAGCACTGCCCATCGTGAGCTGCTCAGAAGGAAGTTTTTTTACTGGCATCTTCATCGATTCATTTTTTAGTGTGTGTCCTTCCATGCACTCCTTGCAAACATAACCGTGACATCTAACATCATTACGCTGGTAAGACAACATGGCGGCCATTTTTCTTTGGTCACACTGAGTCATTATACCTATTGGAACCTGCTGAGCAAACCGTGAAGCTTTACGTTGTATGTAGGACAATGTGGTAGCCATCTTTCTTTGGGCAAGTGAATACGAAAGCATTTGAACATTTCAGAAACACTAAAAGCATTGGACTACGAACTAACGTTGTAATCAATCTGCATTCTGCAACAATACTTGACTATCACGTGCCTTCTATTTTATCTGCTAAAACTCAAACTCAAAAACCACCTAACATAAATAGCAAGAAGGGTATAAAGCAAAATACTTGGGGGCAGATTTACAATTAACTAACGCAGCACGGCGCAGCAAGTCATTTTGCTGCGCCATGCTGCGTTAGTTTGGAAAGCACAGGGATGCGACATATTTACAAGAATATGTCGCATCCTTGTGCTTCCCCTGCGCTGGCGCACAAACTGCAGCCATGCGCCGGCGCAGGCACCCTTGCACCATGGTGCAAGGATGCTCATGCGTCGTGGAGATTGTTTTTGTGCAGGAAGGGGCACCTTCCTGCACAAAAACAATCACTACAACCATTTTCCTCTTTCAATGTGTGCTGCAGAATGCAGCACGCATTGAAAGAGGAAAACGAGGAGAAATGAAAACATTTCTCCTCGGTGCGTCTCGCTACGCCACCTCTAGGGTGGCGTAGCTTTCAGACGCATCTCCAGAGTTACGATTTCTCATAATTCTGGAGATGTGTCTTGTTCCATGAGTGTTGCGTGGGAACACCCACAGCAACACCCATGGAACGCCCCTTCACCGCAAAGTGCTGCGTGTGAATGGGCCGTATTTACAAGGAGAGGAAAAGTCACGCAGGGTGGCTTTTCCTCTCCTTGTAAATATGGAGCAGCCCCTGCGCCACCAGTACGTCACGAAAAGTGACGTACTGGTGGCGCAGGGGGCTTGTAAATCTGCCCCTTGGCTTTTAACATTTTCTTTCACAGGCAAAATATTTCACCCAGGTATCAAATTGGATACAGAGAGCAGTACCAAGGAAAATTCAGATATCAAGCTGAATATTAGTGGATTTGTGTTTATATATACATGTTCAAAGTAGGGAACTTCTATCCTTGGCGCTAACTCTGTTTTCATTTCAGAAATTTCTGTACCATCACTTCCTCTTCATTATTTGTTGAGTTATTTAATTCACCATTGAAAATGTAAATGCACCACCATTTTTCTTATCCACTCTTGCCAAGCCTGTATTACATTGGGAAAAGTGGAAAAAAGTATTTAATAACTATGCAAGAGTTTGCGAAATATCATTAAGTTCTGAATAGAAAACATCACTATTTATGTACTGCTTAGGGCTGTGGGATCAGGAACTGTTCGAACATCTTCCTGATCTTTCTATCGAAGAAGCTTGTGTCCCTGAGGCTTCAGATCAGGAGGCAAGCCAACTAGCCCTTGGAGTCACTCTGAGTTGTAGGTTCAAGAGATGCAGGTCCAGTCCGTCTCACCCAAGCAAGAGAGCAGCAGGCAGCAGTTCAGCACAGCAGGGCAGCAGTCATTCAGAGCAGCTGTCCAGCAGAGTGGTAGTTCTCTCAGAAGCACAGCAGTCCTTCTTCTTGGCAGTGTATCCACAGGTCCAGAGGTCGTAGTGTATGAGGTCTAGTGTATATACCCAGTTGTGCCTTTGAATTGGGGAGAAGCTTCTAGAGTCAGTCCTTTCAAGCACACATATCCCCTGCTTTCCCTGCCCTGGCTAAAGACTAACTACAGAGGGTATGCAGTCCATTGTATGGAGGCAGGACACAGCCTATTCAAGCGTAAGTGGGGCTGGGTCCAAATCCTCCCTCCCTTTCTGCCACTGATAGGCCATCCAGGTACACCTAAGTTCCCCATTGTGTGTGGCTGTCTAGGAAGAATACACATAGCTCAACTGTCACCCACACCCAGTCATGTGACCCAGAGAAAGGCTGCAGGCACCAAATTGCTAAGGCAGGAAAATGGCAACTTTCTAAAATTGGGATTTCACAAATTGTAATTTACAATCTGACTTCACCATAAGTTAGGATTTTTCATTACAATTCCAAAGACCCCAAACATGAACTGGGCTCCTGTTCCCATTTGGAAATTACAGCATAAAATGTAATTAGGTAACTCCAAAGTTATCCTAAGCAGGAGGTAAGCCTTGCAGTAGTAAAAAAACAAATGTAAGAGTTTTTCACTACCAGGACATGTAAACCTCAAAGTACATGTTCAACGTTTCAAATACAGTGCACCCTGCACTCTGGACTGTCCAAGGCCTACCTCAGGGGTTACTTATATGCATTTCAAAGGAAGGTTTGGGCTTGGCAAAGGCTTATTTGGCCAAGTTGAAATGGCAGTTTAAAACTGCACACACAGGCTGCAATGGCAGGACTGAGACATGTTTGAAGTTCTACTTAAATGGGTGGCACAATCAGTCCTGCAGGCCCACTAGTAAAATTTGTAATTTTCAGGCTCAGGCACAGGTAATGCCACTTTACTAAGGACTTACAGACAAACTAAATGTGCCAATTGGGTAAAAGCCAATTTTACCATATTTTTAGAAGAGAGCACAAGCACTTTAGCACTGGTTAGCAGTAGTAAAGTGCACAGAATCCTAAAGCCAGCAAAAAACAAAGTCAGCAAAACAAGAGGTTTGAAGGCAAAACATTAGTGAGAAAACCACGCCAAGAATGCCAGGTCTAACAGCTTCTAAAGAGTGGAAATCCGCAGGAGAGGTCCACAGATCTGGGCCCAGTAGCCCAAATCCAATATGCTTTCAAGGTGAAGCTGTGATCCAAATTACATCTGACTGTACAGAGGTCAGAGATCCCTATTGGTTGCATGTATCAGAACTTGGCAGTGGAAAGCATCAGGACAGACCCCAAATCAGGGTCCACATCCTGGAGTCAAAGTGCATGTACAGGACATCAGGCACATTCATCAGAAAGGGCACTAGAATCACACAGTCGGCTTTGAGAGTTTTCTGGTGAGGAGGTCATCATGGTACAAGCACATCAAACATAAGCTGACAGAGGTATCAGCCTTGCCCCCACATGCTTGCCTTCCAGAAGCTGGTCATCTGAACTCATTCGAAATTATTAAGAACAGCACAGTCAGTGATAGCACAAAGGTACACAGAGGAAAAGGGTCTCAAAGAAAGAGGCACAAATACCACTATAGTAGGCTCCGCAGTGGACCACTCCCACCAAACACCCACTCTGCTCAGCAATGAACAGTACCCAAAAAGAGATGATATGTGATACCCCTTCCACATAGAAAGGATGAAAACTAGAACCACACAAGGCACCCTTTACATGGTGGTCCACGAAAGACACCATATTTTCGTACAGGAAAATAAAACAACAAGTGCTGTGGTTTACAGGAGAGGTTATAAGAAAAGGAAACTGAAAATTCTTTTTTTCCGTTCCCTGGAATGCCACACTGTGTTAGATTTGGGACAAAGATTTTCTCTTATTATTCTGGAGCCCTATGCAAGGCATCAATTTGCTGACCAAATGTTACCAGTATCAACAAATATTCATCTAGTTTATTGGAGTTGATAAACATTTTCTTACACTGAAATGGACATGGAAATATTAAGACAGATTGAGGCCCTGCATTTGAGAAAATTGTTTGTTGCTCATATTTATTTTGTACATATGCGTCAATGCAAAACGTATTCTGTAATATGCACATTTAGACAATTAGCAGAAGAAATGATTGCTCACACGCAAGTATGAGCGTGATACTTTTTTCTCCTAATATGTTTTCTTCTTTAATTTGAGAATTTGTGTTTGATTAGAAAGTCATGACCAATTACAAAGGTATGCGGATGGCAAAAAGAACAGGGGGCAAATAGGTTCCTTATCCTTGTTTTTCCGCAAAATGTCCAGCACCTTCTCCTTTCTCCTGCTGAGGCTGGCTATCCCCGAGGGATATGAAAAGATCACTTTTTTACCCCTTGGTAATCTTAACTCTTTGGGTTACACACTTTGAATTGCTTAATAATGTCCTATGTTCTGCTTTCCATGTTTTCTCTCCTTCAGTCAATGAAATATTTTATGTTGAGCTGCAGCCATCTGTTAGAAGATTAATTCCAGACGATCTATGCAGCTGGATATTTTTTCCATTAGTAGCCACAGTTGCTTACTTGTTCTGCTAATTAACTTACATCAATAGCTATCAAAACCTAAGTGATGGCTCTTATTGGAGATGTTGGTGTGCAATGGGTGGTAGACAACTCTCTGATCGCCAGTTCTCGTCATTAGTTTCATTAAGGACGGAGTTCATTCATTCTTATCCCTATTACGAGCATTGATTTTTCTTATTTCTTTGGACTGTCTCTAACTGAAAAGGTAATGAGATGATCGAACTGACAAGCATGCCTACTTTTTTCAATATTACAGAAAACTATCCGCCCAGTCACGAAAGTCAGGCTAATATAGTGCACCATCCATACTCGTGCCAAGATTTACTAATGTTTCATGCAACACAGCAAGGGGACTTCCTGCGCTGTTCTGTGTTGCGTGAAAGGAAGAGAGCAGAAATGTGCTATATTTATTAAGAGATGGAGCACTTCAGCTCCCTCCTTTCACTGGGGGACTCATGGCAGCCTAGCACCAATGCAGACACCCTTACGCCATAGTGCAAGGTAGCCTGCATTGTGGTCAGGATTGTTTTTGTGCCGGAAGGGATAGCTTCCTTACCAAAAGCAATCATTAGAGGCACACACTTCTTTGTATGTGTGCTGCAGAATGCAGCACGCATGCAAAGAGGATGTAATAAGGACGAAAAAAGATATTTCTCCCGTTACTCCAGCCTCAGGCAGTAAATCTGGGTTTGCATCAAAATACATGGGTGGATGCATGTGAACACTCATACTCCACCCATGGAACTCCTCCCGGATGCAAGGTAATGCAAGGCAGCGCAACACGCTGCCTTGCATTACTGTTTGGGGGGAATGTGATGCAAAGATTTGCATATTAAGATTTTTGCTACTTTGCAAATTCTGACTAACATTTTCGGCTGCCCCAAAAATGTTGCATAACCACGACTCTAAATGTTAGTAAATCTGGGCCCTAGTATGCCATGTGATCAATGTTTCTATCACGTCTAGCATTTGGGATCTCATTAAAAAAGGTAATACCACACAGAGAAAATGCAGAAACGGTAGGGTGGGGTCTTCCTGCAGTATTCCTTTCGCATTCCGAGTTATCCTGCTCACTATGAGGCATGACAAGCATAATCAGAGTTTTGCCTCTTTCCAAGCAGTTTTCCCCTTTCACGTTTCACAGGTTTGTTCTTCTAAAATGTATGGATGTGCAGCTTTTCCCCACACAATTTATAGTCCTGATCCATACACAAACTCCTGTTCGTGCTGAATCAGGATTACAAAAGAAACTTGAATCAGGCCATTTGAGTGGAAGCTGGTGATTTTCGTAGAGCTTCACTGGTTACATTGGCATGGAGCAACAATTATTGGGGAATCGTAGTAGTTCAATTATTGTTCATTAGCCATCTGGACCTCAATGACTCAAGCAATCCTTTTTAATATGATTATTTTGAGGTCACATCCATGTTGTGATTTTGCTCATTAACAACCACTGAGTCCCATATTCACTCTGTCAGTGTTTCCTAACCTGTGGTCTGGGGACCCCTAGGGGTCTGTGAATTCTATTCAGGGTGTCCTCGATGGCTTAGAAAATGTAATAATATTAACATATAAATAAATTGTATATGAATAAAGATGTAAAATTGAAAATTGAAAAATTTAAGACGTTCTGTAAAGGTGACAAAATTTGAAATGAGAGGTTAAAAATTAATATAGCATCCTCAGATTGATTTATGGAAATAGTGCAAGTGCACCAAGCAGAATATAGTATGGACAATGAGTGGTGTCAATTGAATTTAGAAAATCTCCAACCTTCCCATTAAAATTAAAATTGTTTTTTTTATATTTCCTTGTGAATAAAAAAAAATGTCATCATTTGTGTATTTGCTTGATAAATGCCTGTTTTTGTATTTTTATTGTATTGCTTTGTGGTTCAAATCATCAAAGACGCTTAGGTAAAATTCTCTAACTTCCCTAATGACTCAGTGGTGGTCCTGGGATTCCACAAATGATTCAGTGGGGGCCCTGGGTTCTAGTAATGATTAAGACAGGTCCACGGAAGTCAAAAGGTTAAGAACTACTGCACTCTATATTTGGTGCTCATGCAAATTAAAGCGACCCGGCGCATACTAATGGCAGTACCAGTAAACTTTAACAAAAAAAACTATTTTGTGCTGAAAGTGATGCAAGTACAGTGCAAAAATCGCTTTGCTTCACAGAGCATAATCTCCCTGCAATCTATGTTAAGGCGGTATTATGGGGCAAGAGCAACAAACACCAATAGGTTTGTACACAAAGCCAGATCTAACTCCTTAAACACCCATTTCACAAACACAAAGTAAATAGTATGACAAGAAGAAAGTAGAATTTGGTGTGATATTTCTTTGCATAAGATATTTACTCACCACAAAATTGCACATTGTAGGTGACTCATCCTTGGACAGTAATCCTTGTGTTGAAATTTGTACTGAAGGGTACACTTTGAGTACAAATCTCAAGCAAGGTAGAGCTGGGTCATCTTTGCATCATAGTGCAATGCTTAAGTTCATGTTTTAGCAAAGGGTGCTAATGACGTTGTGCGACTCTTAATCTATATGGTTGTTAGAACTGACCCTCTCTGTATGGTCACCCCCAAACGTTTAGCCTTTTATCCTCCACTTTTTGCTGAATTCATTTTGGTTGGCCTTAGGACTCTGCTCACTTCAACACTGCTAACCAGTGGACCTGCAGCACCTATTGTGCCACACACTTAAGCAGCACCTTAAAACATGTCCCAGGCCTGCCAATGCAGCCTGAATGCAGTTTTAAACTGCCAATTCGAATTGGCAATATAAACCCCTTACCAAGCTGACAACTTCCTTTTATTGCATGTAGGTCACTCCTAATGTAGGCCCTAGGTAGCAGGATGCATTATAATTGATCAAAATGTTGGACATGTACTTTGAAGCTTTAAATTTCCTCGTAGTGAAAAACTGCTACATATGTTTTTCACCACTGTGAGGCCTACCTGTCCCATTGGATATTATTGGGTTGCCTTATTACATTTAATAAGTGCTCAATTTTGATTGGGACCAGGTAGCCAGTTCATGTTTAGCATCTATGAAATTGTAATGAAAATTCCTCTTTAATGGTAAAGTCAGATTTTTAATTACGATTTTGAAAATTCCACTTTTAAAAAGTTGCCATTTTCCTACCCTTTCGTACCTGCAGCCTGTCTTTAAAAAAAACAACATATCTCTGAGCTTTTCTTTTAAAATTTTTCAGCCCAGAAAATGCAATCATAAAAACAACAGGAAGGCCATGCACTCTAGCTGAAGAGCATAGACCTCCAGCTAGTAGTGCTCTAAAAAGTATGCTAAGTTCTCCTGAGGTCATGGATTTAATGAACCAGGAGACCTACAGTTTTTGTTAATGGTGCTGGGGCTGCTGGACCTCCTGCAGCCCCCAACAACATAAAAAAAGTCTTGGTGGTGGCCCTCCCTATTCCTGAAGCACCACCAAGCTAAACAAAATTCTAAAAAATAAAGCCCTTGCAGGGCAATGTGGGATGCTAATTCAAAGGAGTTGCAAATATTAAATGAGCAGCTCCTGCCGCTCATTTACTATTCATTAAAAAAAAAGAAATTACTGTGGGTATCTTGGTGCCCACCCGGGCCAACCCATATATTAAATTTTATAAGGTGAGGGGAGTGTGTGGCCTCCCTACCTGAGTCTTTTCAGGCAATGGGGGACCACATTCACCCAGGGACTGTATTTTTTAATAATAAGGGAAGGGAGTACGCAGCCCCTCTCCCTGATCCACTAGTGGCCCCAAGGACCCAATCCATGGGGCCTTTTATTAAATGAAGGCGAGGGGGCACGAGGCCCCCTTCCATGAGCCAGGAAGGGCCCCAAGGACCCCATTTTCCCCTTCATAGTGTATTTCGCCCTGTGGAAGGGGGTCCCCTGGGCCCTTAGCGGCTCAGAAAGGAAAGCTCCACTCGGATGGGAGCTGGCAAGGTTATCCTGCCCGGTGGAAGCGGATGTTTAATCTTTTTCCCTGCTTTCAGACATGCAGGCAGGCAAAGACATGAAACGAGTGATGAGTGATGTAATATGTAAATATGTAATATGTGAGGTCATAAAACAGTGCATTGTGGGGGCGCGAGTTATACTTAGCTTAGCTAACTATAATGGCTACATTTCTCTGGTTTTGTATGAGTGAAATGTCAGCCTAACTATAACTTTCCTGTAACCTTTGTTTTTTTCCGTGCATTTGTAAGGTTTTTAGGTTTCGACTAGGCAGCGCATGCGCTGTCTCGTCGAGAGATGGTGTATACAGTATAGCGGGTGAAGCTCCGCCCACTTTTCGGCCATAAATTTGATTGGCTGCAATGCTAAATTCTGCATTTTGATTGGTTTGTGCCTTCTTAGTCCCGCCTCCTGACTACCATGGCGTCATGTTTCCCCTTCCGAGGCTATCAGCCCTTTACTTGTGAAACCGTTTTGTTTCCCTGTCTCTCCCTGTTCTCTCCCGCAGTCCGTAACTTATTGTACCACGACCACCCTCCCACCCCTCCCGTTCGTGCCTTCTTTCATGCCGGCACTTCCATTTAAAATGCAATAGGTCTCGGGTAAATCCGAGTCCTATTGCATTTTCAAAGCTTGTTTGCGGTGTGATTGGTTGGTGAATTCGCACTCTTTGTGTCGCATGCGCGCGATGCCTGACATCGTACGCATGCGCAACAAAACAGTGGCGTTCCTAATTCACGGCGATAGGCATTCACTCTCACCCTTCACATACCCTCTAACACCATGCAGTCTCTCAGACATGCACACAAGCGTACACACACAACCCGCGCTCATTTACATGCCAGTAGTCAACGCATCGAGTTGGAAGGGCAATGTCACACTGCGTATTTAAAAGGAATAAAAAGATTTTTTTTAAATGCATTTGACTTTTTTTAATTTCACATAGATTCTAACAGCGCATCATTTTGTCTGCTAGATCCTAAGAAGTCGGTTTTATTGCCGTTCACATTCAGACCTTTTACACACATTCAGCGAGGAGTCCTGTTTTTCACAGCCGAATGATACATTTGTATAAAATCGTTCTGTACCTCACACTCAGAAATACAGCTACATTGAAGAAAGCGCTCCTTCTCCTGGCATAGCAAAACCAAAGGGGATGATGGACGGAGTGTTGAACATTGCAAGCACTCACCCCCAGTCAACTGATCTGGGTTTAATCCATCATCATTCTTTAGCTCACTCCGCCACCCCAGTTCAGACATGGCCATATGCAAATCAGTCTGACCCTGTGCCTCATGGGAACATTCCAGCCCGAACCGCCAAGCCATGTCTTCCCTGGACCAGAAACAAGCATCCTGGGACCGGTTTCTGGCTTACAGCCGTCATCAGCCAGGCTATCTTCAATCCAGTGGCAAACTGAGCAAGGGACCCACGTCTGGGCATACCCTGCCAACTTAGGGCGAACATAGCAAAACCAAAGGGGATGATGGACGGAGTGTTGAACATTGCAAGCACTCACCCCCAGTCAACTGACCTGGGTTTAATCCATCATCATTCTTTAGCTCACTCCGCCACCCCAGTTCAGACTTGGCCATATGCAAATCAGTCTGACCCTGTGCCTCATGGGAACAGTCCAGCCCGAACTTCCAAGCCATGTCTTCCCTGGACTGGAAACAAGCACCCTGGGACCGGTTTCTGGCTTACAGCCATCATCTGCCAGGCTATCTTGAATCCAGTGGCAAAGTGAGCAAAGGACCCACGTCTGGGCATACCCTGCCAACTTAGGGCGAACATAGCAAAACCAAAGAGGATGATGGACTGAGTGTTGAACATTGCAAGCACTCACCCCCAGTCAACTGATCTGGGTTTAATCCATCATCATTCTTTAGCTCAATCCGCCACCCCAGTTCAGACATGGCCATATGCAAATCAGTCTGACCCTGTGCCTCATGGGAACAGTCCAGCCCGAACTGCCAAGCCATGTCTTCCCTGGACCGGAAACAAGCATCCTGGGACCGGTTTCTGGCTTACAGCCATCATCAGCCAGGCTATCTAGAATCCAGTGGCAAAGTGAGCAAGGGACTGTTCCCATGAGGCACAGGATCAGACTGATTTGCATATGGCCATGTTTGAACTGGGGAGGCGGAGTGAGCTAAAGAATGATGATGGATTAAACCCAGATCAGTTGACTGGGGGGGAGTGCTTGCAATGTTCAACACTCCGTCCATCATCCCCTTTGGTTTTGCTACCTTCTCCTGACAGGCGACACAGGCCCGAATTATTCAGAATTTTAAATGCTGAGATAGTATTACTCGGCGGTAGCTTCCCGTCTGCATTATTTACAGAGGGCGGAAGGATACAGTAACATCAGGGATTGCCCGCTGTATGGCTGCCCTCCAGCGCACACGGCGCCTGACCTTTTACACAGTCACTCTGTGACTTAAAGACATCTCTGCGCGGTAACATGCAGGTCAGCGGCGCAGATGCGTTTTCCCTTTCACTCTTTAGCATTTCCTCAATCTCTCTTTTCATCCGACCTTCTATTGTTCCAGTTGTAGGTTGATTGGGGCGTTAAATTCAGATGTGCTACCAGCTCACAGATCTAAATAAAATCGTGTTATGTTTATTGCTCCCTTGATAAATTGTTTGCTTCTTCAACTGTGCATATCCTAGTGCATTTTAGTTATGATGATGCATGTTGCCACGGCATGTCCACGTCTAGTGTTGGAACGGTTCTTAGGGTTTTATTTACGCAAGTGTAGGTTTGCGGAGTCTTTAACTATCTACTTATTTTCGCATAGCGCCTGCCCTTTCCTGCTTCTCTTCCCCTACACCAAATCGCACTCGCTTTCAAATCGATTTTAAAGAAAGCCTACTGCATATAGAATTCAACCTTTGCATAGTTTTTTATAATTTTTCGTGTGAAATATGCGATGGTCACGAGAGAAACTTGGTGTAACTACAGTTCTTAACCTCGAGTAATGAAGCGGTGCGATGGTCAGTGGCATAATGCAAAATGATGGGGGGCCCTCTGCAGAATGTGATGAGTGGGCACTGAATCTCGCATACCTCACAGATATTGATTGGTCGGGGTTGAATGAAGCCCCCCTGAAGGGTTGAGTGGCCCCATGAGAGGTTGGAAGCCCCCTGCACCGCAGGGGCTTGCGTCACGCCTCTGGGGATGGTCTATTCACTGAATAACAAAGCCCCGCTACACTTGCAACTGAACAGCGCTGGATTTGTGTTGCTTGTCCGCATGATACGAAAATGAATGCAAGCGCGTGTAAGTGTAAAATATATCAAAAGGTGTTTTACAGTAGGCCGGAGCAATCAGTTTAAAGAGATGATGGTAAACGTATGGTAGAAAATGCCACATTACATATATGAGCTATATATCTGTTCATAATGAAACAAAAAAGGTTTTAAAATCCTTTACCTAATGGATCTTATTAATTCCTTTTTAGCATTCAGTAACATGTTTGTTATTCAAAACAACAGTGTGAAAATGTGTTTTTCTACTTTCCAGCTTAGCCCCCAAACACCTTTGTGTGGGCTTTGTAGTATTATATGGAAGTGGTAAGTCTTGCACCCAGCTTTGCAAACTCTTTTAGAATTAGTTTAAATTAGCTATGTTAATCATATCATACAATTAGTGTAAAAACAGACAATGCTTATGGCGTTTTTCGATAGGACTCGAAAAAGAGAGAATCCACTGACCTCCTCCTGAGTTGCTTGTTTCATTTCTGCGATTCACTGAACGTAAGAAGTTTAATTAATCAGACCTGTCCATCAGTTTAGGCCACAGTCCGTAAAGTGTCCACTGCAAAAGGCCAGTGTGTAAATTGAAACTCACAAGGCTGGTTATCAATACTGTTGCTCAGTAGGCTAAAGCACCAGCGCCTTAGGTCTGCGTTTAATATGCAAGTCGCTTGCCCCGACTAGACTAAGATTCCTTTTAAAGATATCTTAGTGCTTTAATGTTCATGCAGCAGTGCTCTTTGTGTAACTTGTGGAGGCGCATACCTCCGGTCCGATTAGTGGAGATGTGTGCGTGGAAAACTGTCGGCCACCACCAGTTCTAATCACAGGTATGTTATGACATAATTGTTTAATACACCCCTTGCTTCGGGCTTTACATAATCTACAGGTCACAGGTTGTGTAAATTACAGACCATAATTAGGCTTATATTTAATTGAACGGTATTATTTTTATATAACAAACATTTGTTTTTCGGTGTTTGTAAATCTCTACTTTACCAATAGTATGCTTTTCTCAGTGAGCATGGCCTGTGTTTTCACTCTGACATATAAATAAATGCACAAACGTGACTAGAGGTTATCGATTAGGTGGTTTAGTCTAATAATGACATTTATTCTTTGCATTGAGCGGTTATTACTAGAGCCGACGCGCAGAGATTCCAGGCCATAGAAACTTGTCTTCCACGAGCACCCGTAGACAATAATATTTTTTCCTATGTTACATTTTCAGTGATATGACCACCGAAGGCCCCAATTTTATATTAAAAACAGAGCTTTGGACTATACCATTTCCCGCTGATAGGCAATATTTCTCTCAATGTATTCCCATACCTGGCATGTTCCGCAGTTTGGTGCTTACTTTCCCTCCATGTTAAAGAACAGTAGATGTTTCAGCACACAGTATAATGTGCTGCATAGGGGCCCACAGGCGAGACCGATTGCATTGCAAATGCTTGTTTAAATGCTAATTCCTAATTATAATGTCCCTGAAACCTGTGGTTTTTTCAGTGAATATATATATATATTATCTACTGGCGGTCGCCAGTAGATAGTTATAGTTAGGACCTATTTTCCATAGGAAATCCGCAATATTCTATTTAAAATAACTCTTGCGTCGGTTGACGAATCTTCGCGAAATTTTCAAACTTTATGGCCCGCTCCGGTCCGCTCCTACCCTGAAAGTCTCAGGGTGATTCGTCAAGCGGGGGCCGAGAAAAAGGGGGGTCCCAAAACGTGTTTTCCCCATTCATTTTCCCATAGGAAACTTTAGACACGGCTACAGCCCGAACTGCTGAACGGAATTACACCAAATTTGGCAAAGAGGTAGTTCTTGGTTCAGAAAGAACCCTTTTTGTTAAATGGTGTAAATCCGTTCAGTAGTTGCGGAGAAATTAAAAAATAAGAGTCAAAAAATCAATTTCCCATAGGAAACTTTATGCAAGGCTACAGCCCGAACTGCTGAACGGAATTACACCAAATTTGGCAAAGAGGTAGTTCTTGGTTCAAAAAGAACCCTTTTGTTAAATGGTGTAAATCCGTTCAGTAGTTGCTGAGAAAATCAAAACTAAAAACACATATATATCTGGGCGGAGCCTAACCACACATGTCATCGTGAGATCTGATTGGCTGTCAGCACTTCATCCTGGAATTGCTGGCAGCCATCTTGGGACCAATATAAATGATAGTACCCCATTGAAATGCATTGTAGTGAATCGAAGATTTTGAGGGTTACCAAAAGGAGAACTATAAAGGGTGATAAAAGACTTTAGTTACATTAGAATTCATTTGTTGATGGTACCATACTAATTTCAGGAATTGTGGTGTGTTCTAAGGTGATTTTACCCTGTGAAAAACCTTCTGCTGGGATATCATGAATCATGTTTGAGAGAAAACTATTTTCACATGCTTGTCCCATACAGTTTTGGAAGGTGCCCCAGAAGCTAAAATGAGAGCATATTTTCTGTAAATTCACATTATCTTTCTCAGTCATGTGAGAATGAAGTCTGACATTCTCAGTAAAACATGTACATCCAACAAGGGCAGAGACTGTCAGTTGATTCCTTTGTGTTCTACTGCAGCTTCCCAGAGTGTTCTAAAGAACAACTAGAGTGCTAACAGCCTTACTTATGACAAAAGTATGGCACACCTGAAGCCATCTTGATTGGAATAAACTGGTAACACTTAAAACATTTAATTTAAAAAGGAACAAAATGATGGGGTTCATCTTGTCATAGAAATTATGGTTAGTGCTCTGGAAAGAAAAATTAGGACATGTTTCAAGTGTGATCTCAAATATCTTCCTGTTATATTTCAACAGGAGCAGCCTGTCAGTTGATGCCTTTGTGTTCTACTGCAGCTTCCCAGAGTGTTCTAAAGAACAACTAGAGCGCTAACAGTCTTACTTATGACAAAAGTATGGCACACCTGAAGCCATCTTGATTGGAATAAACTGGTAACACTTAAAACATTTAATTTAAAAAGGAACAAAATGATGGGGTTCATTTTGCCATAGAAATTATGGTTAGTGCTGTAGAAAGAAAAATTAGGACATGTTTTAAGTGAGTTCTCAAATATCTTCCTGTTATATTTCAACAGGAGCAGCCTGTCAGTTGATGCCTTTGTGTTCTACTGCAGCTTCCCAGAGTGTTCTAAAGAACAACTAGAGTGCTAACAGCCTTACTTATGACAAAAGTATGGCACACCTGAAGCCATCTTGATTGGAATAAACTGGTAACACTTAAAACATTTAATTTAAAAAGGAACAAAATGAGGGGGTTCATTTTGCCATAGAAATTATGGTTAGTGCTGCAAAAAGAAAATTTAGTGCATGTTTTAAGTGAGATCTCAAATCCTCTTCTATTTCATTAGAAAATTCTGACATGCAGACTGAAACAATCACTTTCAATACCAGCAGTAGACTTCCAGTTAACTCCTTGGTGAGCAGTAGCTTTACTACAGTGATCTAATGAACAACTAGAGTAATAACATTCTGAATTTATGGCAAATGTGTGACACATCTGAATGCCTTCTTGATGGAATCAAAGTAAAAAACTGAAAGCATTTCCTACTGAGGAGACTGCAGTAAATGAGGAAATTAGGAAACTTCATAACAAAGAAGTCTTCCAAGATGGCCACCAGTGAAAAAAGAGCCCAAATGTAGCACAAATATTACCCAGATGTAGCCCACATATAGCCCAATGACAAAAGTGTGCAAAAAGCTTTTTATTTTTAGTTTTTTTGCAGTTTTATGTAGTGCAGACTGGTCAGGTATTGGAGCGTTGCATCTTAAAACATGACCCCCTACACTACAAAAACACCACTGCACTACCCTAAACCCTAAAACACTACCCCAGCACGACCCCCTACACTACACAAGCACCACTGCACTATCCTAAACCCTAAAACACTACCCCCAGCATGACCCCCTACACTACACAAACACCACTGCACTACCCTAAACCCTAAAACACTACCCCAACACCACTGCACTAACCTAAATCCTAAAACACTACCCCCAGCACGACCCCCTACACTACCCAAACATCACTGCACTACCCTAAAACATGACCCCCTACACTACACAAACACCACTGCACTACCCTAAACCCTAAAACACTACCCTCAGCATGACCCCCTACACTACACAAGCACCACTGCACTACCCTGAACCCTAAAACACTACCCCCAGCACGACCCCTACACTACACAAACACCACTGCACTACCTTAAACCCTAAAACACTACCCCCAGCACGACCCCCTACACTACCCAAACACCACTGCACTAACCTAAATCCTAAAACACTACCCCCAGCACGACCCCCTACACTACCCAAACACCACTGCACTACCCTAAAACATGACCCCCTACACTACACAAACACCACTGCACTACCCTAAACCCTAAAACACTACCCCCAGCACGACCCCCTACACTACACAAGCACCACTGCACTACCCTAAACCCTAAAACACTACCCCCAGCACGACCCCCTACACTGCCCAAACACCACTGCACTGCCCTAAACCCTGAAACACCAGCCCCTGCACGACCCCCTACAGTGCCTGAACACCACTGCACTGCCCTAAACCCAGAAACACATACCCTAGCACGACCCCCTACACTGCCCGAACACCACTGCACTGCCCTAAACCCTGAAACACCACCCCCTTCACGACCCCCTACACTGCCCGAACACCACTGCACTGCCCTAAACCCTGAAACACCACCCCCAGCATGACCCCTACACTGCCCGAACACCACTGCACTGCCCTAAACCCTGAAACACTACCCCCAGCAAGACCTCCTACACTGCCCGAACACCACTGCACTGCCCTAAACCCTGAAACATCACCCCCAGCAAGACCCCCTACACTGCCCGAACACCACTGCCCTAAACCCTGAAACACCACCCCCAGCACGACCCCCTACACTGCCCGAACACCACTGCACTGCCCTAAACCCTGAAACACCACCCCCAGCACGACCCCCTACACTGCCAGAACACCACTGCACTGCCCTAAACCCTGAAACACCACCCCCTGCACGACCCCCTACACTGCCCGAACACTACTGCACTGCCCTAAACCCTGAAACACCATCCCCAGCACGACCCCCTACACTGCATGAACACCACTGCACTGCCCTAAACCCTGAAACACTACCCCCAGCAAGACCCCCTACACTGCCTGAACACCACTGCACTGCCCTAAACCCTGAAACACCACCCCCAGCAAGACCCCCTACACTGCCCGAACACCACTGCCCTAAACCCTGAAACACCACCCCCAGCAAGACCCCCTACACTGCCCGAACACCACTGCACTGCCCTAAACCCTGAAACACCAGCCCCAGCACGACCCCTACACTGCCCGAACACCACTGCACTGCCCTAAACCCTGAAACACCACCCCCTGCACGACCCCCTACACTGCCCGAACACCACTGCACTGCCCTAAACCCTGAAACACCACCCCCAGCACGACCCCCTACACTGCCCGAACACCACTGCACTGCCCTAAACCCTGAAACACCACCCCCTGCACGATCCCCTACACTGCTCGAACACTACTGCACTGCCCTAAACCCTGAAACACCACCCCCAGCACGACCCCCTACACTGCACGAACACCACTGCACTGCCCTAAACCCCGAAACACTACCCCCAGCAAGACCCCCTACACTGCCCGAACACCACTGCCCTAAACCCTGAAACACCACCCCCAGCAAGACCCCCTACACTGCCCGTACACCACTGCACTGCCCTAAACCCTGAAACACCACCCCCAGCATGACCCCCTACACTGCCCGAACACCACTGCACTGCCCTAAACCCTAAAACACCACCCCCAGCACATCCCCCTGCACTGCCTGAACACCACTGCACTGCCCAAAACCATGAAACACCAGCCCCAGCACGACCCCCTACACTGCCCGAACACCACTGCACTGCCCTAAACCCTGAAACACCACCCCCAGCACGACCCCCTACACTGCCCGAACACCACTGCACTGCACTGCCCTAAACCCCGAAACACCAGCCCCAGCACAACCCCGTACACTGCCCGAACACCACTGCACTGCCCTAAACCCTGAAACACCAGCCCCAGCATGACCGCCTACACTGCCCGAAAACCACTGCACTGCCCTAAACCCTGAAACACCAGCCCCAGCACGACCCCCTACACTGCCCGAACACCACTGCACTACCCTAAACCCTCAAACAACAGCCCCAGCACGACCCCCTACACTGCCCGAACACCACTGCACTGCCCTAAACCCTGAAACACCAGCCCAAGCAAGACACCCTACACTGCCCGAACACAACTGCACTGCCCTAAACCCTGAAACACCAGCCCAAGCAAGACCCCCTACACTGCCCGAACACCACTGCACTGCCCTAAACCCTGAAACACCACCCCCAGCAAGACCCCCTACACTGCCCGAACACCACTGCACTAAAGCCTGAAACACCACCCCCAGCAAGACCACCTACACTGGCCGAACACCACTGCACTGCCCTAAACCCTGAAACACCACCCCCTGCACGACCCCCTACACTGCCCAAACACCACTGCACTGCCCTAAACCCTGAAACACCACCCCTCAGCACGACACCCTACACTGCCCGAACACCACTGCACTGCCCTAAAGCCTGAAACACCACCCCCAGCACGACCCCCTACACTGCCCGAACACCACTGCACTGCCCTAAACCCTGAAACACCACCCCCTGCACGACCTCCTACACTGCCGGAACACCACTGCACTGCCCTAAACCCTGAAACACCACCCCCAGCACGACCCCCTACACTGCCCGAACACCACTGCACTGCCCTAAACCCTGAAACATCAACGCCAGCAATACCCCTACACTGCCTGAACACCACTGCCCTAAACCCTGAAACACCACCCCCTACACTGCACGAACACCACTGCACTGCCCTAAACCCTGAAACACCACCTCCAGCAAAACCCCTACACTGCCTGAACACCATTGCTCTGCCCTAAATCCTGAAACACTAGCCCCAGCATGACCCCTACACTGCCCAAACACCACTGCACTGCCCTGAACCCTGAAACACCACCCCCAGCACGACCCCCTACACTGCCCGAACACCACTGCACTGCCCTAGACTCTGAAACACCAGCCCCAGCAAGACCCCTACACTGCCCGAACACCACTGCACTGCCCTAAACCCTGAAACACCAGCCCCAGCATGACCCCTACACTGCCCGAACACGACTGCCCTGCCCTAAACCCTGAAACACCAGCCCCAGCACGACCACCTACACTGCCTGAACACCACTGCACTGCCCTAAACCCTGAAACACCAGCCCCAGCACGACCCCTACACTGCCCGAACACCACTGCACTGCCCTAAACCCTGAAACACCAGCCCCAGCACGACCCCCTACACTGCCCGAACACCACTGTACTGCCCTAAACCCTGAAACACCAGCCCCAGCATGACCCCCTACACTGCCCGAACACCACTGCACTGCCCTAAACCCTGAAACACCACCCCTGCATGACCCCTACACTGCCCGAACACCACTGCACTGCCCTAAACCCTGAAACACCACCCCTGCAGCACCCTCTACACTGCCCGAACACCACTGCACTGCCCTAAACCCTGAAACACCACCCCTGCACCGCCCCCTACACTGCCCGAACACCACTGCACTGCCCTAAACCCTGAAACACCACCCCCAGCACGACCCCCTACCCTGCCCGAACACCACTGCCCTAAACCCTGAAACACCACCCCTGCATGACCCCCTACACTGCCCGAACACCACTGCACTGCCCTAAACCCTGAAACACCACCCCCTACACTGCCCAAACACCACTGCACTGCCCTAAACCCTGAAACACCACCCCCAGCACGACCCCCTACACTGCCCGAACACCACTGCACTGCCCTAAACCCTAAAACACCACCCCCAGCATTACCCCCTACACTGCCCAAACACCACTGCACTGCCCTAAACCCTAGAATACTCCCCCCAGCACGACTCCCTACACTACCCAAACACCACTGCACTACCCTAAACCCTAAATCTACCCCCAGCATGACCCCCTACACTACACAAACACCACTGCACTACCCTAAACCCTAAAACACTACCCCCAGCACGACCCTCTTCACTACCTAAACACAACTGCACAATTTGTTACAGGCGTTGCAACGCAGGCCTGTGGTGCTTACTGGAAGTACCTAGTGGGCTAGTTGGGCCCCAAGAACCCTCAGGATTCAAGGTGACCTAATCCCCCAACTTAAAACGCACCACGGGGTGCGTTTGCACAGTGGTGAAGGGAGGGGGCGGGGCCTCAGGTGACATGTGCGCAAACACGCCCTGTGGTGCGTTTTAAGTTGGGGAATTAATTCCCTTTGAATCCTGAGGGACCCTGGGGCCAACTAGCCCACCAGGTACCTTCAGTAAGCACAACAGAGTTGCGTTGCAGAGAGGTGATAAAAGGTGCGTGGCCTCGGAACGCCTCTCTGCAACTCAGCTCTGTGGTCCTAACTGTAGGTACCTGGGGGCTAGTTGGGCCCCAGGGACCCTCAGAATTCAAGGGGACTTAATCCCGCAACTTAAAACGCGCCACGGGGTGCGTTTGCACACATGTCACCTCAGGCCCCCCTCCCTTCACCACTGTGCAAACGCGCCCTGTAGCGCGTTTTAAGAGGTAGTTTTAATCCCCCTGCCCTATTATGTACTAGGGACTTGCAGAGGCGGTCATGCTAATCACAGGGGTACCCCAACGCATAGTGTTCCCTAGTGTATGTAGGTGTTTTCACTGTATTCTAAGTGTCTTTGAGCATAGCACTGGCTCTGGTTAGTCAGAGTCAGTTACCACCAGTACCCGTCTGAAAAAGTTGTGGGCACAGGATGATTTTGCAACAAGGCCTCTTTCTGCTCCTCTGTTGGTTCTTTCTGCACATCGTTTGCTTCTTTCTGTGCGTTTTTTCTTCTTTCTTCACATTTCCTACCTCTGTAGGCATAGTTAGAAACTAGCATTTAAAAAAACCTTTGAAATTCACTTAAAAAATCATAGGTTTCAGGCACGTTATAGTTAGAAATTAGCATTTAAAAAACCTTTGAAATTCACTGAAAAAACCATAGGTTTCAGACACGTTATAGTTAGAAATTAGCATTTAAAAAACCTTTGAAATTCACTGAAAAAACCATAGGTTTTAGGGACAGTTATAGTTAGTTGGACATTTCACTCGTACAAAACCATAGAAATTCCCCCGTTATAGTTAGTTCAGCTAACTATAACTCGCGCCCCGCAATGCACTGCTGATGACGTCACATATTACATCACTCATGACATGGTCAGTGACATCACTGATGACATCACTGATGACATCTCAAATGACATCACTGATGACATCATCCATGTGATAATTTCATGCATCTTCTCACACCCTAATATAACTTTTGATACACCCACTCTAAATTACAGACTGCCATTCTCAAAACCATAGACACTCCAACACCAAAAACTACATACCCACTCACTGATTCTTAGGTCTACACACACATCCACTCACTCACCCGTACAGTCACTCATACTTAGTCACTCAGTACAGGACTATCATATGCACTCATACACCTATATAAACACTCACACACCGCCACTCATCCATAGAGGTACTCACACACCTAGTCAGTCATGCAAAAACGTAATCACACACCCATTTACTCACCTATACATTTATACACACACCAGCTCACTTACTCATACAAATACTAACACATTCTTACGCTCTTATACAATCACTGATACAAGTACACACTCATCCATACAGCCACTCTCACAATCACACACTCTCACTTATAGCCATTTATATACTCCAACACACATATATACTGCCTTTCACATATGTAGTTACTCACACATGTACCACTGAGATATACATTCAATCACTAACACACCCATACACACACTCACCCACCCATACAGTCCATCACAGATGCACTCTTGAAACCATGCACCCAGTGAATCACCAACTCACACATCTATGCACAGAGTCACACACACCCCACCCACACAAACACTCAGGCACCCATACAGATACTCAGACAATCAATCAATAACCCATGTAGACACTCATGTAGCTATTCAGAAAGCCATGCAGCCGCTTACAAACCAACAGACAGACGGATACAGACATTCACACAGTTTAGTCACTAACCCATGCATTCAGTAAGATACATTTAATCACTCACTTGTAGAGTCAGTCACTCACGTACTAAATCATCCATTCAGACACTTATACACCCACTCATTCTTCAATACGCCTTTCCCTATATATATTAAACATATTTAAACTTTACAGAAACACACAGTCACTGGATGATGTCATCAGTGATGTCATCAGTGATGTCATTTGAGATGTCATCAGTGATGTCATCAGTGATGTCACTGACCATGTCATGAGTGATGTAATATGTGACGTCATCAGCAGTGCATTGCGGGGCGCGAGTTATAGTTAGCTGAACTAACTATAACGGGGAATTTCTATGGTTTTGTACGAGTGAAATGTCCAACTAACTATAACTGTCCCTAAAACCTATGGTTTTTCAGTGAATTTCAAAGGTTTTTAAATGCTAATTTCTAACTATAACGTGTCTGAAACCTATGGTTTTTTCAGTGAATATATATATAAATATATATATATTCACTGAAAAAACCATAGGTTTCAGGCACGTTATAGTTAGAAATTAGCATTTAAAAACCTTTGAAATTCACTGAAAAACCATAGGTTTCAGGCACATTATAGTTAGAAATTAGCATTTAAAAACCTTTGAAATTCACTGAAAAAACCATAGGTTTCAGACACGTTATAGTTAGAAATTAGCATTTAAAAAACCTTTGTAATTCACTGAAAAAACCATAGGTTTTAGGGACAGTTATAGTTAGTTGGACATTGCACTCGTACAAAACCCATGAAATTCCCCTGTTATAGTTAGTTCAGCTAACTATAACTCGCTCCCCGCAATGCACTGCTGATGACGTCACATATTACATCACTCATGACATGGTCAGTGACATCACTGATGACATCACTGATGACATCTCAAATGACATCACTGATGACATCATCCAGTGACTGTGTGTTTCTGTAAAGTTTAAATATGTTTAATATATATAGGGAAAGGCGTATTGAAGAATGAGTGGGTGTATAAGTGTCTGAATGGATGATTTAGTAGGTGAGTGACTGACTCTACAAGTGAGTGATTAAACGTATCTTACTGAATGCATGGGTTAGTGACTAAACTGTGTGAATGTCTGTATCCGTCTGTTTGTTGGTGTGTAAGTGGATGCATGGATTTGCGAATAGCTACATGAGTGTCTATATGGGTTATTGATTGGTTCTCTGAGTATCTGTATGGCTGCCTGAGTTTGTGTGGGTGGGGTGTGTGTGACTCTATACATAGATGTGTGAGTGGGTAATTCACTGGGTGCATGATTTCAAGAGTGCATCTGTGATGGACTGCTTGGGTGGGTGAGTGTGTGTATGGGTGTGTTAGTGAGTGAATGTATATCTCAGTGGTACATGTGCGAGTAACTACATATGTAAAAGGCAGTATATATGTGTGTTAGAGTATTTAAATGGCTATAAGTGAGAGTGTGTTATTGTGAGAGTGGCTGTATGGATGCGTGTGTGCTTGTATCAGTTATTGTATAAGAGCGTAAGAATGTGCTAGTATTTGTATGAGTAAGTGAGCTGGTGTGTGTATAACTGTATAGGTGAGTAAATGGGTGTGTGATTAATTTTTGCATGACTGACTAGGTGTGTGAGTACCTCTATGGATGAGTGGTGGTGTGTGAGTATTTATATAGGTGTATGAGTGCATATGATAGTCCTGTACTGAGTGACTGTAAGTATGAGTGACTGTACAGGTGAGTGAGTGGATGTGTGTGTAGACCTAAGAATCAGTGAGTGGGTATGTAGTTTTTGGTGTTGGAGTGTCTATGGTTTTGAGAATGGCAGTCTGTAATTTAGAGTGGGTGTATCAAAAGTTATATTAGGGTGTGAGAAGATGCATGAAATTATCACATGGATGATGTCATCAGTGATGTCATTTGAGATGTCATCAGTGATGTCATCAGTGATGTCACTGACCATGTCATGAGTGATGTAATATGTGACGTCATCAGCAGTGCATTGCGGGGAGCGAGTTATAGTTAGCTGAACTAACTATAACAGGGGAATTTCATGGGTTTTGTACGAGTGCAATGTCCAACTAACTATAACTGTCCCTAAAACCTATGGTTTTTTCAGTGAATTACAAAGGTTTTTTAAATGCTAATTTCTAACTATAACGTGTCTGAAACCTATGGTTTTTTCAGTGAATTTCAAAGGTTTTTTAAATGCTAATTTCTAACTATAATGTGCCTGAAACCTATGGTTTTTTCAGTGAATTTCAAAGGTTTTTTAAATGCTAATTTCTAACTATAACGTGCCTGAAACCTATGGTTTTTTCAGTGAATTTCAAAGGTTTTTTAAATGCTAATTTCTAACTATAACGTGCCTGAAACCTATGATTTTTTAAGTGAATTTCAAAGGTTTTTTAAATGCTAGTTTCTAACTATGCCAACAGAGGTAGGACATGTGAAGAAAGAAGAAAAACGCACAGAAAGAAGCAAAAGATGTGCAGAAAGAACCAACAGAGGAGCAGAAAGAGGCCTTGTTGCAAAATCATCCTGTGCCCACAACTTTTTCAGACGGGTACTGGTGGTAACTGACTCTGACTAACCAGAGCCAGTGCGCGTCTGCACAGTGGTGAAGGGAGGGGGGGGCCTGAGGTGACGTGTGCAAACGCGCCCCGTGGCGCGTTTTAAGTTGCGGGATTAAGTCCCCTTGAATCCTGAGGGTCCCTGGGGCCCAACTAGCCCCCCAGGTACCTACAGTTAGGACCACAGAGCTGAGTGGCAGAGAGGCGTTCCGAGGCCACGCACCTTTTTCACCTCTCTGCAACGCAACTCTATTGTGCTTACTGAAGGTACCTGGTGGGCTAGTTGGCCCCCAGGATTCAAAGGAATTAACTCCCCAACTTAAAACGCACCACAGGGCGTGTTTGCGCACATGTCACCTGAGGCCCCGCCCCTCCCTTCACCACTGTGCAAACGCGCCCGTGGCGCGTTTTAAGTTGGGGGATTAGGTCACCTTCAATCCTGAGAGTCCCTGGGGCCCAACTAGCCCACCAGGTACTTCCAGTAAGCACCACAGGCCTGCGTTGCAACACCTGTAACAAATTGTGCAGTTGTGTTTAGGTAGTGTAGGGAGTCGTGCTGGGGGGAGTGTTTTAGGGTTTAGGGTAGTACAGTGCTGTTTGGGTAGTGTAGGGGGTCGTGCTGGGGTTAGTGTTTTAGGGTTTTAGGGTTTAGGGTAGTGCAGTGGTGTTTGGGTAGTGTAGGGGATACTGCTGGGGGTAGTGTTTTATGGTTTAGGGTAGTGCAGTGGTGTTTGGGTAGTGTAGGGGGTACTGCTGGGGGTAGTGTTTTATGGTTTAGGGTAGTGCAGTGGTGTTTGGGTAGTGTAGGGGTTCGTGCTGGGGGTAGTTTTTTAGGGTTTAGGGTAGTGCAGTGGTGTTTGTGTAGTGTAGGAGGTCGTGTTTTAGGGTTTAGAGTAGTGCAGTGGTCTTTGGGTAGTGTAGGGAGTCATGCGGGGGGTATTGTTTTAGAGTTTAGGGTAGTGCAGTGGTCTTTGGGTAGTGTAGGGGGTTGTGTGGGGGTAGTGTTTTAGGGATTAGGGCAGTGCAGTGGTGTTTAGGTAGTGTAGGGGTCGTGCTCGGGGAGTGTTTTAGGGTTTAGGGCAGTGCAGTGGTGTTCGGGTAGTGTAGGGGGTCGTGCTGGGGGAGTGTTTTAGTGTTTAGGGCAGTGCAGTCGTGTTCGGGTAGTGTAGGGGTCGTGCTGGGGGAGTATTTTAGGGTTTAGGGTAGTGCAGTGTTGTTCGGGTAGTGTAGGGGGTCATGCTGGGGGTAGTGTTCTAGGGTTTAGGGCAGTGCAGTGGTGTTCGGGCAGTGTAGGGGGTCATGCTGGGGGTGGTGTTTCAGGGTTTAGGGCAGTACAGTGGTGTTCGGGCATTGTAGGGGGTGGTGCTGGGGCTGGTGTTTCAGGGTTTAGGGCAGTGCAGTGGTGTTCGGGCAGTGTAGGGGTCGTGCTGGGGCTGGTGTTTCAGGGTTTAGGGTAGTGCAGTGGTGTTCGGGCAGTGTAGGGGTCATGCTGGGGCTGGTGTTTCAGGGTTTAGGGCAGTGCAGTGGTGTTCGGGCAGTGTAGGGGTCGTGCTGGGGCTAGTGTTTCAGGGTTTAGGGCAGAGCAATGGTGCTCAGGCAGTGTAGGGGGTTGTGCTGGGGGTGATGTTTCAGGGTTTAGGGCAGTGCAGTGGTGTTAGGGCAGTGTAGGGGGTCGTGCTGGGGGTGGTGTTTCAGGGTTTAGGGCAGTGCAGTGGTGTTCCAGCAGTGTAGGGGGTCATGCAGGGGGTGGTGTTTCAGGGTTTAGTGCAGTGGTGTTCGGGCAGTGTAGGGGGTCGTGCTGGGGTGGTGTTTCAGGGTTTAGGGCAGTGCAGTGGTGTTCGGGCAGTGTAGGGTGTCGTGCTGAGGGGTGGTGTTTCAGGGTTTAGGGCAGTGCAGTAGTGTTTGGGCAGTGTAGGGGGTCGTGCAGGGAGTGGTGTTTCAGGGTTTAGGGCAGTGCAGTGGTGTTCGGCCAGTGTAGGTAGTCGTGCTGGGGCTGGTGTTTCAGGGTTTAGGGCAGTGCAGTGGTGTTCGGGCAGTGTACGGGGTTGTGCTGGGGCTGGTGTTTCAGGGTTTAGGGCAGTGCAGTGGTGTGCGGGCAGTGTACGGGGTTGTGCTGGGGCTGGTGTTTCAGGGTTTAGGGCAGTGCAGTGGTGTTCGGGCAGTGTAGGGGGTCTTGCTGGGGGTGGTGTTTCAGGGTTTAGGGCAGTGCAGTGGTGTTCGGGCAGTGTAGGGGGTCTTGCTGGGGGTGGTGTTTCAGGGTTTAGGACAGTGGTGTTCGGGCAGTGTAGGGGTCTTGCTGGGGGTAGTGTTTCAGGGTTTAGGGCGGTGCAGTGGTGTTCGTGCAGTGTAGGGGGTCGTGCTGGGGGGTGTTTCAGGGTTTAGGGCAGTGCAGTAGTGTTCGGGCAGTGTAGGGGGTCGTGCAGGGGGTGGTGTTTCAGGGTTTAGGGCAGTGCAGTGGTGTTCTGGCAGTGTAGGGGGTCATGCTGGGGGTGGGGGTTCAGGGTTTAGGGCAGTACAGCGGTGTTCGGGCAGTGTAGGGGTCATGCAGGGGGTGGTGTTTCAGGGTTTAGGGCAGTGCAGTGGTGTTCGGGCAGTGTAGGGGGTCGTGCTGGGGCTGGTGTTTCAGGGTTTAGGGCAGTGCAGTGGTGTTCGGGCAGTGTAGGGGGTCGTGCTGGGGCTGGTGTTTCAGGGTTTAGGGCAGTGCAGTGGTGTTCGGGCAGTGTAGGGGGTCTTGCTGGGGGTGGTGTTTCAGGGTTTAGGGCAGTGGTGTTCGGGCAGTGTAGGGGGTCTTGCTGGGGGTGATGTTTCAGGGTTTAGGGCAGTGCAGTGGTGTTCGGGCAGTGTAGGGGGTCTTGCTGGGGGTAGTGTTTCAGGGTTTAGGGCAGTGGTGTTCGTGCAGTATAGGGGGTCGTGCTGGGGATGGTGTTACTGGGTTTAGGGCAGTGCAGTAGTGTTCGAGCAGTGTAGGGGTTGTGCAGGGGGTGGTGTTTCAGGGTTTAGGGCAGTGCAGTGGTGTTCGGGCAGTGTAGGGGGTCGCGCTGGGGGTGGTGTTTCAGGGTTTAGGGCAGTGCAGTGGTGTTCGGGCAGTGTAGGGGGTCATGCACGGGGTGGTGTTTCAGGGTTTAGGGCAGTGCAGTGGTGTTCGGGCAGTGTAGGGTGTTGTGCTGGGGCTGGTGTTTCAGGGTTCAGGGCAGTGCAGTGGTGTTCAGGCAGTGTAGGGGGTCGTGCTGAGGCTGGTGTTTCACGGTTTAGGGCAGTGCAGTGGTGTTCGGGCAGTGTAGGGGGTCGTGCTGGGGTTGGTGTTTCAGGGTTTAGGGCAGTGCAGTGGTGTTCGGGCAGTGTAGGCGGTCGTGCTGGGGCTGGTGTTTCAGGGTTTAGGGCAGTGCAGTGGTGTTCGGGCAGTGTAGGGGGTCGTGCTGTGGCTGGTGTTTCAGGGTTTAGGGCAGAGCAGTGGTGCTCGGGCAGTGTAGGGGGTCATGCTGGGGGTGATGTTTCAGGGTTTAGGGTAGTGCAGTGGTGCTCGGGCAGTGTAGGGGGTCGTGCAGTGGCTGGTGTTTTAAGGTTTAGGGCAGTGCAGTGGTGTTCGGGCAGTGTAGGGGGTCGTGCTGGGGCTGGTGTTTCAGGGTTTTGGGCAGAGCAGTGGTGTTCGGGCAGTGTAGGGGGTCATGCTGGGGGTAGTGTTTCAGGGTTTAGGTCAGTGCAGTGGTGTTCGGGCAATGTAGGGGGTCGTGCTGGGGGTGGTGTTGCAGGGTTTAGGTCAGTGGTGTTTGTGCAGTGTAGGGGGTCTTGCTGGGGGTAGTGTTTCAGGGTTTAGGGCAGTGCAGTGGTGTTCGGGCAGTGTAGGGGGTCATGCTGTGGGTGGTGTTTCAGGGTTTAGGGCAGTGCAGTGGTGTTCGGGCAGTGTAGGGGGTCGTGAAGGTGGTGGTGTTTCAGGGTTTAGGGCAGTGCAGTGGTGTTCGGGCAGTGTAGGGGGTCGTGCTAGGGGTGGTATTTCAGGGTTTAGGGCAGTGCAGTGGTGTTCGGGCAGTGTAGGGGGTCGTGCTGGGGGTAGTGTTTTAGGGTTTAGGGTAGTGCAGTGGTGTTTGTGTAGTGTAGGGGGTCATGTTTTAGTGTAGTGCAGTGGTGTTTGGGTAGTGTAGGAGGTCGTGCTGGTGGTAGTGTTTTAGGATTTAGGTTAGTGCAGTGGTGTTTGGGTAGTGTAGGGGGCCGTGCTGGGGGTAGTGTTTTAGGGTTTAGGATAGTGCAGTGGTGCTTGTGTAGTGTAGGGGTTTGTGCTGGGGGTAGTGTTTTAGGGTTTAAGGTAGTGCAGTGGTGTTTTTGTAGTGTAGGGGGTCATGTTTTAAGATGCAATGCTCCAATACCTGACCAGTCTGCACTACATAAAGCTGCAAAAAACTAAAAATAAAAAGTGGTTTGCACACTTTTGTCATTGGGCTATATTTGGGCTACATCTGGGTAATATTTGTGCAACATTTGGGCTCTTTTTTCACTGGTGGCCATCTTGGAAGACTTCTTTGTTATGAAGTTTCCTACTTTCTTCATTTACTGCAGTCTCCTCAGTAGGAAATGCTTTCAGTTTTTTACTTTGATTCCATCAAGAAGGCATTCAGATGTGTCTCACATCTGCCATAATTTCAGAATGTTAGCACGCTAGTTGCTCATTAGATCACTGGAGTGAAGCTACTGCTCACCAGGGAGTTAACTGGTAGTCTGCTGCTGGTATTGAAAGTGATTGTTTCAGTCTGCATGTCAGAATTTTCTAATGAAATAGAAGAGGATTTGAGATCTCACTTGAAACATGCCCTAATTTTTCTTTCTGCAGCACTAACCATAATTTCTATTTCAAAAAGAACCCCTCATTTTGTTCCTTTTTAAATTAAATGTTTTAAGTGTTACCGGTTTATTCCAATCAAGATGGCTTCAGGTGTGCCATACTTTTGTCATAAGTAAGGCTGTTAGCGCTCTAGTTGTTCTTTAGAACACTCTGGGAAGCTGCAGTAGAACACAAAGGCATCAACTGGCAGGCTGCTCCTGTTGAATTATAACAGGAAGATATTTGAGATCACACTTGAAATATGTCCTAATTTTTCTTTCTACAGCACTAACCATAATTTCTATGACAAAATGAACCCCATCATTTTGTTCCTTTTAAATTAAATGTTTTAAGTGTTACCAGTTTATTCCAATCAAGATGGCTTCAGGTGTGCCATACTTTTGTCATAAGTAAGGCTGTTAGCACTCTAGTTGTTCTTTAGAACACTCTGGGAAGCTGCAGTAGAACACAAAGGAATCAACTGACAGTCTCTGCCCTTGTTGGATGTACATGTTTTACTGAGAATGTCAGACTTCATTCTCACATGAGTGAGAAAGATAATGTGAATTTACAGAAAATATGCTCTCATTTTAGCTTCTGGAGCACCTTCCAAACCTCCATGGGACAAGCATGAGAAAATAGTCTTCTCTCAAAACTGATTCATGATATCCCAGCACAAGGTTTTTCACATGGTAAAATCACCTTAGAATACACCACAATTCCTAAAATTAGTATGGTACCATCAACAAATAAATTCTAATGTAACTAAAGCCTGTTATCACCCTTTATAGTTCTCCTTTTGGTGACCCTCAAAATCTTCTATTCACTACAATGCATTTCAATGAGGTACTATCATTTATATTGGTCCCAAGATGGCTGCCAGCAATTCCAGGATGAAGTGCTGACAGCCAATCAGATCTCACGATGACATGTGTGGTTAGGCTCCGCCCAGATATATATGTGACTTTACTTTTGATTTTCTCAGGAACTACTGAACGGATTTACACCATTTAAGCAAAAGGCATGACACTGAACCAAGGGCTACCTCTTTGCCAAATTTGGTGTAATTCCGTTCAGCAGTTCGGGCTGTAGCTGCGACTAAAGGTTCCTATGGAAAAATGAATGGGGAAAACGCGTTTTGGGACCCCCTTTTTCTCGGCCCCTGCTTGACGTATCACCCCGAGACTTTCAGGATAGGAGCGGACCGGAGCGCCCCAACAAGTTGGAAACTTTCGCGAAGATTTGTCAACCGGGCGCTAACGTTATTTCAAATAGAATGTCGCGGATTTCCTATGGATAATAGGTTTTAACTATAACTATCTACTGGCGACCGCCAGTAGATAATATATATATATATATATATATATATATATATATATATATATATATATATATATATATATATATATATATATATATATCTACTGGCCAGTAGATAGTTATAGTTAGGACCTATTTTCCATAGGAAATCCGCAACATTCTATTTGAAATAACTTTGGCGCCGGTTGACGAATCTTCGCGAAATTTTCAAACTTTGTGGCCCGCTCCGGTCCACTCCTATCTTGAAAGTTTCGGGTGATTCGGTAAGCGGGCCGAGAAAAAAAGGGGCTCCCAAAACGTGTTTTCCCCATGCAATTTTCCATAGGAACCTTTCATCGTAGCTGCAGCCCGAACTGCTGAACGGAATAACACCAAATTTGGCAAAAAGGTAGCCCTTGGTTCAGAGTCATGCCTTTTGCTTAAATGGTGTAAATCCGTTAAGTAGTTCCTGAGAAAATCAAAAGTAAAATCACATATATATCTATGGCCGAGTAGGGTCCGCGTACCCTCCCGATCACAAGCTGCATGCTAATTGGCTGTCAAGTGGCTGTCAACACTCCAAATCAGGAAGTGTTGGCAGCCATTTTATGCCTCGGTAGAACCGAAGCACAGAAACAAGTGCGCAAAACGCACAAAGGGGGCAGGGTAGAAACACCCTGACCCCCTAGGTCTGCTCAGGGGGTCCCACAAGGACCCCCTGGGCAGAAAAAAGCATTTAAAAAAAAAAAAAAAAAAATCGGCGGGATGCATTTAGGGGGTGCGGATCCCGCCGTAATTAAAAAAAAATCGAAGCGCGGTCTCATGCACTTTGAGGCTATTTTGCCCCCGGGTGGGCCAAGTCCTGGGGGCATGCGGGGGTTGATTTATATTTTATAGGGGGGCCTCTAAGGCCCCCCAAGCCCCAGGGACCACCACCCCCGGGGCTTTTAAAAAAAAAGGGTGCGGGAGGGCTCTCCGCCCTCCCGCAGCCCCGGGGATCGCCACCCCCCAGGGCTTCTTTATTTAAATTTTAATCACCTGTGTGGGGGGGCTCCAGCCCCCCCACATGCCCCGGGGACCGCCACCTCCCCGGGGCACTTAGAAAAGAAATGTGGGGGTCCGTTTTGGACCCCCGAAGCCCCGGGGACCACCACCTCCCCGGGGCTCAGTTGATGTTGGGAGGGGGGCCACGCGGCCCCCCTCCTGGAGCCAGTGATGGCCCTGGGGACCGCCACCCCCCAGGGCCGGCTCCTGCAGTGTCCCGGGATGCCTACCCCCGGGACACTGCTGTTTGCAATGGCAGGACGGGAGCTGCGCGGCTCCCGTCCTGTCATTGCAAACTTGCTTTGCTTCATTGAAGCGAGAGCAGGGAAACCTGCTCTCACTTCAATGAAGCAAAGCATATTGCTTTTCCATAAGGGGAGCTGCATGTCAGCAGCTCCCCTTATGGAAAAGCAATGCCAGCTCCCGCAGTGCGCGGGGAGCCGGCGGGACCGTGCGGGGATTGGGGACCCCCCCACGGTCGCCAACGAGTGGCCAGGCCCGGGGGATGGGGTCCCTGGGGCCATCAGTGGCCCGGGAGGGGGGCCACGCAGCCCCCCTCCCAAAAAAAGGATTAATTTTTTTAATAAAAAAAAAAGACGCAAAGGCCGGCCTCGGGGGATGGGGTCCCCGGGGCCTTAAATGGCCTGAGGAGGGGGGCCACGCAGCCCCCCTCTGAATATTTTATTTAAAAAAAACAGTGGGCATGCCCCGGGGGATGGGGTCCCCGGGCCAATAGAGGCCCAGGGAAGGGGGGCCACGCGGCCCCCTTCCCGTTTTTTTTGCTTTTAAAAAAGAAAAAGAAAATGCACAGGCCCCGGGGGATGGGGTCTCCGGGGCCAAAAGTGGCCAAGGGAAGGGGGGCCACGCAGCCCCCCTCCCATACAAAAAAAAAAGACCGGCATCGTGCCGGAGGCCCTGCCCCCTACCTGCAGCAGTCTGCAAACGCGCCCCCTGGCGCGTTGTAAGAAGGGGAAGTAATTTCCCTTGAATACTGGGGGTCCCTGGGGGCCAACTAGCCCACCAGGAACCTCCAGTATGCGCCAGGGAGCTGCGTTGCAGAGAGGTGTACAGAGGCCACGCCCCTTTCTACACCTCTCTGCAACGCAGCTCTGTGGCGCTTTTGGGAGGTACATGGTGGGCTAGTTGGACTCCAGGGACCCTCAGGATTCAAGGGGACTTAATCCCCCAACTTAAAAAGCGCCACGGGGCACGTTTGCAGAGTGGTGAAGGGAGGGGGCGGGGCTTCAGGTGACATGTGTGCAAACAGGCCCCGTGGCGCGTTTTAAGATGGGGAATTAAATGCCCTTCAATACTGAGGGTCCCTGGGGCCAACTAGCCCACCAGGTACGTCCAGAAAGCGCCACAGAGCTGCGTTGCAGAGAGGTGTAAAAAGGGGCGTGGCCTCTGAACACCTCTCTGCAACGCAGCTCCCTGGCTCATACTGGAGGTACAGGGTGGGCTAGTTGGGCCCCAGGGACCCTCATGATTCAAGGGGACTTAATCCCCCAACTTAAAATGCGCCACGGGGTGCGTTTGCACAGTGGTGAAGGGAGGGGCGGGCACGTTATAGTTAGAAATTAGCATTTAAAAACCTTTGAAATTCACTTAAAAAACCATAGGTTTCAGGCACGTTATAGTTAGAAATTAGCATTTAAAAACCTTTCAAATTCACTGAAAAAACCATAGGTTTCAGACACGTTATAGTTAGAAATTAGCATTTAAAAACCTTTGAAATTCACTTAAAAAACCATAGGTTTCAGGCACGTTATAGTTAGAAATTAGCATTTAAAAACCTTTGAAATTCACTGAAAAAACCATAGGTTTTAGGGACAGTTATAGTTAGTTGGACATTGCACTCGTACAAAACCCGTGAAATTCCCCGTTATAGTTAGTTCAGCGAACTATAACTCGCGCCCCGCAATGCACTGCTGATGACGTCACATATTACATCACTCATGACATGGTCAGTGACATCACTGATGACATCTCAAATGACATCACTGATGACATCACTGATGACATCATCCAGTGACTGTGTGTTTCTGTAAAGTTTAAATATGTTTAATATACATAGGGAAAGGCGTATTGAAGAATGAGTGGGTGTATAAGTGTCTGAATGGATGATTTAGTAGGTGCGTGACTGACTCTATAACTGAGTGATTAAACGTATCTTACTGAATGCATGGGTTAGTGACTAAACTGTGTGAATGTCTGTATCCGTCTCTATGTTGGTGTGTAAGCGGCTGCATGGGTTTGTGAATAGCTACATGAGTGTCTATATGGGTTATTTATTGGTCGTCTGAGTATCTGTATGGGTGCTTGAGTGTTTGTGTGGGTGGGGTGTGTGTGACTCTGTACATAGATGTGTGAGTGGGTGAATCACTGGGTGCATGATTTCAAGAGTGCATCTGTGATGGACTGCTTGGGTGGGTGAGTGTGTGTATGGGTGTGTTAGTGAGTGAATGTATATCTCAGTGATACATGTGTGAGTAACTACATATGTGAAAGGCAGTATATATGTGTGTTGGAGTATTTAAATGGCTATAAGTGAGAGTGTGTGATTGTGAGAGTGGCTGTGTGGATGAGTTTGTGCTTGTATCAGTGATTGTATAACAGCGTAAGAATGTGCTAGTATTTGTAGGAGTAAGTGAGCTGGTGTGTGTATAACTGTATAGGTGAGTAAATGGCAGTGTGATTAATTATTTGCATGACTGACTAGGTGTGTGAGTACCTCTATGGATGAGTGGCGGTGTGTGAGTGTCTATGTAGGTGTATGAGTGCATATGATAGTCCTGCACTGAGTGACCGTAAGTATGAGTGACTGTACTGGTGAGTGAGTGGATGTGTGTGTAGACCTAAGAATCAATGAGTGTGTATGTAGCTATTGGTGTTGGAGTGTCTATGGTTTTGAGAATGGCAGTCTGTAATTTACAGTGGGTGTATCAAAAGTTATATTAGGGTGTGAGAAGATGCATCAAATTATCACATGGATGAGGTCATCAGTGATGTCATCAGTGATGTCATTTGAGATGTCACTGACCATGTCATGAGTGATGTAATATGTGACATCATCAGCAGTGCATTGCGGGGGCGCGAGTTTTAGTTCGCTGAACTAACTATAACGGGGGAATTTCACGGGGTTTGTACGAGTGCAATGTCTAACTAACTATAACTGTCCCTAAAACCTATGGTTTTTTCAGTGAATTTCAAAGGTTTTTTAAATGCTAATTTCTAACTATAACGTGCCTGAAACCTATGGTTTTTTAAGTGAATATATATATGTATATATATATTTTTTCACTGAAAACCCGAAAGTTTAAAGTAATGTTATAGTTAGGTGAAATGTTCAGTAACAAGATAATCTTTTAAACTCTAAAAAACACAAATTCACCAACTTCCCCTTAGGGCATGAGTCATATTTACTTGGTATAACCATACGTATAACTGCTGTATCTCTGTGTTTTTTAGAGTTTAAAACGTTCCGTTATTACTGAACATATCACCTAACTATTACGTTACGCTAATCTTCAATTTGTTCAGTGAATTTCCAGGGTTTTTTTATGTAAAGAAATTATTTATTATCATACATAAATCCAACCCCCACCATGCACTGCCTTCAGCCATATGTGGAGGTGGGGTTGGCTGCAGGTGCCTAAGGGATAACTACTGTGAAGATTAAAAATGTTTCAAGCCTAGCACTGCAAAGCCAGTGTGTGCAGTTTACACTGCCATGTCGACTGCATTTGAAAACCCTTGCCAAGCCTTAAACTCCCCTTTTATTATATATAAGGCACCTCTAAGGTAGGCCCTAGGTAGTCCACAGGACAGGGTGCTGTGTAAGTAAAAGGCAGGACATACACTTTTAGGATCTACATGTCCTGGTATTGAAAAACTCTCAATTTCATTTTTTTCTACTGTGAGGCCTATCCTTCTCATAGGTTAACTTTGGGGATTCCTTATTACATTAAATAAGCTGTAATTCGTAATTGAGAAAAGGTCGGTGTTAGACCTGGCATCATTGGCGTGGGTTTCCCCTGTATTTTTTGCCTTTACCTCCTGTTATGTTGCTAGTCTAGATGCTTTGGGCACTTTGCCACTGTTGTTCAGTGGCAAAGTGCAAGTGCTCCCTGTAAAGTGTTGTTATGGATTGGTGATTCCATGATTGGCTTATTTTTATTTACTAGTCAGTCCCTAGTACAGCGCACTATGGGTGCCCAGGGCCTGTAAATCAAATGCTGCTAGTGGGCCTGCAGCACTGATTGTCCACCCACATAAGCAGCCTGTAAATATAACTCAGGCCTGCCATTGCAGTGCCTGTGTGCAGTCTAGTGCTGCCATGTCGACCTGGCAAGTGCACCCTCTTGCTAGGCCCAAACCTTCCCTTTTCCTACATGTTAGTCCCCCCAAAGGTAGGCCCAAGGTATCCCTGTGGGCAGGGTGCAGTGTAAGGAAAAGGTGGGACATGCCCTGATGTGTGTGGCATATCCTGATAGTGAATTACTGCCAATTTCGTTTTTCACTATTGCAAGGCTATCTGTCCCCATAGGATAGAATGGGGAGTTTGCTCATAACATTTTATGAGCATTACTGCCCATGGAAACAAGATAGGAAAATAAAGTTTGATAAGCCTGAACTCGGAATGTTAAGATGCATCTTTTAGTGAGGGTGATTTTTACATTCTGGGTTTGAAAATACCACTTTTTTAGAAAGTAGGTATTTTCTTGCCTAACCATCCAGTGTGCCTTGGCTAGGTTGTGTATTGACTGTCTGGCTTTGAAGTGACAGGGGCTGGGGATGTACATTCTGTTCAGACAGCCACTTGGGGGGTTGAGGTGTGTCCTGCCGCCTTTCCATGCTGAGGAATACTGCCCCTGTGCTGTTTGCTGTCTGGGGTTGGCCTGCAGTGGCTACTTTCTGCTAAGGAAAGGGAAAAGGACTTTGCTGTGTGCTGTGACCCGTGCTTGAGGAAGATCTCCAAGGGCTTGAAGAAGAGCTTGCTTCCTGTTCTGAAGTCTCAGGGACACAAAGGCTTCACCCCAGCTCCCCTGAACTTCCTTGCTGGGAGTTCTGACCTGCCAAGAGGTGCCTGTAGCTGTTATGGGCCTCTGGAGGTTGTTCTGGCTTTAGGGAGCTGGAAAAGCAACGCAATGACGAGAAGCGCGATGCAACCGTACCTGTTTCTGACACATCGCCTAAGAAACCAACGCAGCGCCTGCTCGCGGCTCGAGAATTCGATGCACGCTGCATCGAGTGCACCGGTCTCTGAAGTCCATGATCACCACACCGATTCTGATGCAAGCCCTGCTGTGCAGCTGCAAGAACCCATGAATCGTCCCAGATTGTTGCATCGCATCGAGGCACCAGGTCTGGTTCGTCGTTGGGGGATGCAGTAAGAAACCAACGTATCACCTCCCCACGCAGTAAGGAACCGACGCATCACCTCCGCCGGAGCAAGGAACTGCCGCATCACCTTCCCTGAATGTAAGGAACTGACACATCACCTTCCCTGCAACCGTTTTTGTTTGTGTGCGCGACGCATTTAAGGTACTTCGTGTGAAAAGTGTTGCATCTGCAACTTGCTTTGAAGTGAACTATTTCTACCATTCGAAAGTCATATTTTTTTATTACTGTATTGTGGATTTTTGTAGTTTTGGTCTTGTTTTGGTTTAGATAAAGATTACTTATTTTTCTAAACTGGTGTGGTGTCCATTTGTAGTGTTTTCACTGTATTACTGTATGTGTTCATAAATGCTTTACACACTGCCTCCGAGATATGCCTGCCTGCTCATGCCAAGCTACCAAGGGGGTGAGCAGGGGTTATTTTAGAAGTGTATCCCCTTACCCTGACTAGGAAGAAGGGTCCCTACTTGGACAAAAGTACCTACCTCTGCCAACTAGATACCCCCATTTCTAACAGTAGGTCTGTCATGTTTAGTACCTATAAAATTGTAATGACAAATACTCTTTAATGATAAAGTCAAATTTATCATTACAATTTTGAAAATGCCACTTTCAGTAAGTTGTATATAAATGTTGGATGCAATGCACTCCTTCCCTTTAAATTTAGATGAAAATAAATGGCCACACTGGAAAAGTTTGGTATTAAGCAGTACGTTGAAGGTTTCTCCGCCGAATATGGACGGGACAAAAAAGATGGGAAAATTGGAATTGAGGTGAATCAACATGGGGAGTCGAAGTTTCAGATGGGAGGGTGGTAAGAGTATGTTGCGTTTTGAAGCATGGCTGTAGACTAGCAAAGTTACACGTTGGATTTGTGTTTCTCAGATGTCGTTTTTATTGAAAGTTTGGTTCATGTAACATGAAGGAGGTATTCACTGTTTATATTACCTGGGTAGTAGCTGACATCTGGAATGTATTTCTCCACACTTGGGTGGGTTTATGAGGGTTTGAATATTTTTGAATATTTTCGTTCTGGGCACAACAGGTTCTGGTTATAATGAGGCAGGATGCATTGGCTTAAGGTTTCTGATGGGTTGTTTTCAATCTTATTTCTAGTAACCCCTGACGAAGGGCAAGGTAGCCCGAAATGCATTGGGTGGACTCCCAATTTGGTGATTTGCATAACTAAGTGATGTGCCGAGCCGTCGGAAAAAGCCTGGATGGGCATTCTTGGAGCATTAAAGGATTTGACATCACTTCGCCTCCATTTGAATTAATAAGTGATTGGATTACTAAGGATGAATAAGACAACTGGGATAAATATAGAATGACTGTTTAATAATTGATTTGCAGTACGCTTTGAAACTGGGTCATGACGACGCACCAGATACTTACTTTTAGTAAGTTGGCATTTTCCTGCTCGTAGCCCTGTGTGCTTGCAGATTGTCTCCAATAAATGTCTGGGGAGGGTGACAACTGGGTGTTATGCATTCCCTCTCAACAGCCACCATACACAATGGGACCTTAGATGTGACTTGATGAGCCATCCTGGGAGGATGGGAGGGAGAAGCTCGGAACAGCCTCACCCTTACACCTGAATAGGCTGTGTCCTTTCCCCACACAAAGGGCTGCATACCCCCTGTAGTGAGTCTGGAGCCAGGGCAGGAAGGGAGGACCTTTGTGTACTTCAAAGACCCTTCCTTGAAGTCTCCTCTACTTCAAAGGCACCACTTGGTATAAGAATGGGACCTCAGACCCTAACACTTCAGTACAACTTCTGGACCTGTGAAGACTCCGCCAGGAATGATTGCTATACTGTTGAAGGACTGCTACTCTGATAGACTGCTGCTCTGGAAGAACTGCTTTCTTGCTGTGGAGACTTGCTGCCCTTCTGGTCGGATTGAGAAGGACTGGACCTGCATTACTTGAACCCAGAGTGACTCCAAGGGCTTGCTGGCTTGCCTCCTGATCTGAAGTCTCAGGGACATAAAAGACTTACAACTATCCTGATTCTGCACGTGGACCCTGCCATCTGTAAGTCTACTCTGTCAAGTAGTGCCACCCCTGTCCTGAGCCCTTGGAAGTGAGCCTAAAGTGCTTATTCAACCTATCAATGCTGCAGAGATGGAACTGGTGCATTGCCATTGTTGCGAGGTCTGCACCGATGCATCTTGGCATTGCATGGATTGGAACCAGCACATTTTTCCTGTTACGAAGACCTGAACCAATGCATTGCTGCATCTGCATGTATTGAAGCCTCCAGTTCGACTTTGGAATCACCACTGCATGAAGTCCTCAAATGAACTCAAATGAATTCCTTGCATCCCCTTTGACGACAGCATCAACGTCAAAGCTGAAACTACGCATCGCACTGGAGCCAACGCATTGTCGCTGTTGCGTCACCAGACTCAGCGCATCACCGCCGATCACGTGGATCGATATTGACGCATCACTCTCTGTGCTCCACAGCTTCTCCGTCGACAGGATCTTCGATATTGACGCTGCCCTGACCAAGGTATCTTTGCTCAGCAGGCGCAATCTGATCCCTGTAGCTGGCCTGCACTCCATCCCGGTCGGCTTGAACTTTTGACGTTGTCCCAGTCCAGTGCAACCAGATGTCCCTTGTTGCCACTTAGTGCTTTTTGGCACTATTCTCACTTATTCTTTAAAAAATCAACTTCTCTGACTCTACGTATTGGATTTTTGTTGTTTTGGTCTTGTTTAATTTATTAAAATATTACGTATTTTTCTAAACTGGTATGGGATCTTTTTGTTTGGTGTTTTCACTAGTTTTACTGTTTGAAGTGTGGCACAAAAACTTCACACATTGCCTCTAAGTTAAGCCTGACTGCTCTGTGCCAAGCTACCAGAGGGTGAGCAAAGGTTAATTTAGGTTTTGCCTGCTTCTTTCCCTGACTAGGATTGTGATTGCCTCTTGACTAGAGCTCATACCCCAGTCAACCTACAACTCAATTTCTAACTGTTGAAAAAGGAAGTGTTCTTACTGTATGTTCGTGTAAGTAAAGGCAGCTGTTTTTCTCAAACTATAAAAGAAATATTGTGGAATGTAAGCCTTAGTGTTTTATGAATCTCAATATTTATATTCTTTAACCCATATGAAGTGTTTGCGTGGTATTATTGCTATTTCTAGTGTGAAACACTGTGGTGAGTTCTGAGGTGAGTTTTAGCAAAGGTGTGTGAAGATAAATGTGTTACTTTATAAACTTTTATTGAAGCAGAGTTTATGGGATGTTATAATTTAATTTTGAAAATATGAAAATAAAGTGGTTGAAGGTATGGAATTTTTCAGAAGAAAGGAATAACATGTTACTGGTGCACTAGATATAAATATGTGATTGTGGGTGAAAAATGTAGTAAAGCTTAGACAGTATAGTGATGTATCACGGTTCTCAATTATTGATCAGTATGTAACTTTATCTTTTTTTGTTATTTTGTCTTTTTTTGGAGGAAAATGGAAACTTGTCTCTAAGGAAAAAATATCTGCTTACATAAGTGCCTTGCTAAGACAGGCAGGATTATTGTGCTGTTCAGCAATAAGTACCTCTTCAGGCACAGTGTATTCAGGTTGGAAGGATATTTAATCACCTGAACAGTTGTCCAGTTAAGCAGCACAAGCTAACTCCGCATGAGCTATGCTTTGTGAACTATTTTTTAAAAACTGTAATGTATATATATGCTACTTTTTTAGACTATTTTGTAGGCCTGGGCGGAGAACTCCGCTCTGTTCACGGAGTTGGCGGAGTTTTCTGCACTGCGCGCTCTGCTGAGTTTTTTTGTCACGCCGAGTTCCCCGTAGCAAAACTCAGCGAACTACACCCAGGCCTGCTATTTTGCCAACTAGCCTGCTATGAAACAGTAAGGAACTGAAGATTCTTAGGCAGGCTTAGGTGGCTAAAAGACAGGAAATTAAGTGCTACCTAGATCGAAATTCAGTAGGCAAATGAAGCAAAAAGGGGGAGACATTACCACCTGCTGATGTGTGTCAGAGAAAAATGTTTTATATTGCCAAATGTGTTTGTTCTGTTTGTTTTATAGTTGTTGACGTAGTTTGTTAATAAAGTTGTTGTAGTTTTGTATTGTTGTTAAATTGTTTTGTTGTGATAAAAAAGTTTAAAGTTACTTTTGATTTTCTTGTTTAACACGTATTATAAATTTCTATTTTATTGAAGTATTGCAAAAACTGGCAGTTCTCAACAGAGAGGATACTCCATTGTATACTCTACTATAGACATTCATCACTATGTGCAGAGAGAGCAGACTCTACCTACAGTTTACTTTGCACATGTATTACTGTGGGGAGATGTCTCAGCTGACAGGGCAGTGTGTTTCCATATCATAGTCTTTATAGTTGTATACGAGACAGACTTCCCAGCATAGAGATAATTTCATCCCCACACCTTACTTGTACATCTGTCATCCTGGGGAGAGCTTTGACCAGAGAGGTTAGCCTCTTTTCACACCCAAATTTGCATACCCATCATCCAAGACACAGGTCACAGGAGAGAACCAAGTCTCTCCCCACACTACTATGCAGACTTATCCTGCACAAAAGATGTGTCAGCAAACAGGGCAGTTTCTCCCTATAGCCTACTATGCGTACCTGTCAGCACAGGAAGAGGCAAGAGAAAAAGGATACATTTTTCTGAAAACCTATTAGAGACACCTCTCACCCCAGTAAAATGTGTTAGCGGACTGGTCACTCCCTTCTCAGACACCACTGTGTATCCCTGTTGCTTAAGGGAAAGTTGTCAGTAGAGAGGCCACTGCTTGCCCACACTGTACTGCTCATGCATGTATTCCTGGAGATAGGTGTTAGTGGAGAGGACAATGTGTCTCTACACACTGGTAAGAGCTGTGACTGGACAGCCAAATCCATCCCCACACTATAATATATATGGTTATTTCTCTGGGTCTCTCCCCATAGTCTACTATATACAGTTGTAAGGCTGTGGAGAGGTGTCAGTGAAATCCCAATGTCTCCTTACACCCTACTATGCACTGTTGTTATACTGTGAAAAGATCTCATTTGAGAGTCTTCTTTCTACCCACACACTACATATGGGGACTATAAGGCATAAGTACTGTAATAAAGGAAAGCGTAATTTCTTACTCTAAAAAACAAAGCTTACAATCTTGTGAGACTCTTATGGGATCATAAAAAAGTAATTATTTAACTTTTTCTAATAATAATAAATGGACTTAAAGTAATAAATGAGTATCAATTTGTGCTATGTACCACTGCTCGTCTCATGCAGATAAAACAAGTGTTTTTTTCATAAATCTAAGAGATTTATTTTTCCCCACAATAATATATTGTATTGGATTTCATTAAACTAAACACACTGCTACTATTATGGTGTATATAAGATACATACTACATCAGGATATATTCAGTGCACATGCAAAGCCCATAATAAAAAGTATGATCTCGCAAAGGCTCACAAGAGCAAACCAGGAAGCACTGCACCCATTGGACTGCATGTGAGGGATTGCCTCCCTGGCTCTCACGAGAGTCTCACAAGAGCTTTGGAGAAGGGTTGAAAGGGAAATGAAGTACAAACAACATAGATCATAGAAAATGAAACTATAGGGTATCTCTAAAAAGGGCAGTGTCTCTGGAAATATTTTACAAAACTAAACATTGTTTTGTGTTTTCAAACATTTTTTATATTTTTGGTATTTTTTTTAAAAGGGTACGACACAAACATGCAACTTGAAGTGTTAAACACCAACAGCATCACCTTAAAATCCAAAACGTACAAAAACAGTTAAAAAAAACTATTGCCTGGGGGCACTTGTGCTGTTGGACACGTTTTTCCTTGGCAGATCTGATTGTCTCTGATGAAAAAATTATCTGCTTACATTAGCAGCAAAATAGCGGTTTATTAAAAAAAGGAGGGTTATTGTCCACTTGCGCACTTAGAACCTGAGCAGGCACAGTATCTCTTGGAGCAAATGATGTTGAAGACCCTGAGTTGTCTAGCTCTGCAGCACTAGCCAACTCTGCCCGTGCAAGCTTTTGTGGATACATTAACCTCAGGTGTCTACACATCCCTGTAATACTCATGCTATATTGTTTATTTCTGCTCCCTCAGCTGAACTCTTTGCTGCAAAGTTTACAGGTAATGTACTTTGCAGACACTTTATTGCCACCTTGCCGCATTTCAATGAACTGCCACACAAAGGATTCCTTGAGAGGCGACTGAGCTGGTGCAGCTGCCCCTGGCTGTTCATCTGAATCTGATGAAGACATCTTTGCGAAAAGAGGCAAACAGGAAAGGAGAGCAAGCCAAATATTTCTACTCTCATCAAAATTTAATAGTGAAATAATGCAAAACGTAAAGTATGGAATCTTCTTCTAAATGAAGACATCCATATGAAACAATCACAATCCATCCTTAGGGTGTGGTTCCTCTACCGCACCTCTCGCGAGATACCCGGGAGCTTCTTGCAAGGTCGTAAAAATATTATTTCTTTATGCATTTCATGGAACAATTCATAACCATTTTTTTCAAGCTAATCAACATCTCTAATACCTTAATTTGTTCAGCATTACAAGAAACCACTCTTATTAACTTAATTGCAAACGCACGCTCTTGCGATTCAATTGCGATAGCCGAACAGGAAGTACAGCCCACTTGGAGTACATGCCGGGAATTGTGTGTTCGACTACCATGGGCTCTCATGAGATCGTAGAAATATTATTAATTTATATATTCAATGGAACAAATCATAATCAATTTTACTAACATAATCAACATCTGTAATCTGCTACTTTGATCAGACTTAAAGGAAAACACTGTTCGTAACTTAATCCCAAATGTAAGGTCTTGCGAGAGGGTCACAAGAGCCGACCAGGTCATACATCCCCCTCAGAGTCCACGCAGGGGATTGTGTGTTTGACTCTTGCAAGCGTTTCGCAAGAGTCATCATCTTTGAAAAAATAATAATAATACTACAACCATATTTTAATGACTCTCTTTTCACAGATTAATATTAAATAATAACTGAACACATGAAAAGAAATCTAAACAGTAGATTAAAACAAAGTATAGAACTCTAGTGAGTAATCACACACTGAAAAAATAGATTTATATAATAAAACAATACTATACAATATTAAATACTGATTACTCTCTTTCTGATTTATAATTATGACATTAATGTAAATACACATACAAAGGCTGTGAAAAGTATGCTATTACAATATTAATAGCCTTGCTCAGAAGAACTGAGGAGATAGACAATCTCAACACAAATATTGTAGTATTACTCACTTTTATACTCAAACATTATTTTTTAGAAACATTTTGCCAAGTGTGCACCCTTTCCTCTTAAGTTACAATGCGAAAGCAATTCCGATTCAGAATAATGTCAACACAGGGGCTATAATGTTCAGTTATTCTACCATACATACACTTAAATCAAATAATTTACTTAAAAAAAAAAAAACTAAAACTTCACTGCAAAACCAAAAGTTAAAGTAACGTTATAGTTTGGTGTGATAAAAAGATCTGTTTTTGTTTTTTAAAAAACCTTAGAAATTCACTGGAAAAAAGGTGAAAGTACCGTATAGTTAGGTGAATTCCTCAGTGACAACATTAATGTTTTGAACTAAAACAAAAAACAAAGAAATTCACCAGTTATAGTTAGCAGCCCTAACTGTAACTTGCACCCCTGCCATGCACTGCTTATGACCTCACATATGACGTCACTCATTACATATCCTATGATGAAATCTCAAATGACATAATTAATTACATCACTGATGACATCACTGATAACATTCTCCAAGCTTTGTTTCTCCACATATTGCTGTATAAATTACTATATCATGATAGGTCTGACAGTAAGTACAAAATAAGTCAGGAGATCATCATGCATTATTACCACCAACACAGAAACAGCTACCATAGGTGGTGAAAGCAAGCACTATGTGCAATATTGACCCTATACCATACACTATACATCTAGCATAGTTCGCATTAACAATCAACCACAGATATATGGCAAACCCTTATTGCACACGGCGTTTAATCTGTATACAACTGTTCTGGGAAAGCAAAGTTCCTCAAGATACTCAACGTCTGTTCCAAACTTAATGCCCTACTATGGACAGGCATAATCTGTATCAAATCCCTCACCGTAACTGAAGCTGCATTGAGAAATGAAGTTCATATGAGTAGAAAAGTAAGTATTATAAACAGTATTTACTCTATGGAGAGAGTTTACTCTGTACCACGCTATTTGCAGACAGTGAAAATCTCATGAGAAATACACCACAGAATTTTAATAAAGTATCTAGTTAGAACAGTGTACACTCTATGCAACACTTGTCAAAAAATACACTCAATGCTTACAATAACTAAGGTCTGAAAGTGCTAAAGATTATACTACCTGCAGCCTTCATACTGTGGTGAAAAATGTACAGATAGCCCATCTTGGGGCGCTAGGTGGCGCACGGGCAAGATGGCCGCACACCTGTGAGGCTCCTGCAGCCCGGGACAAATATCCTCAAATTATCCTGCCCAAAGGGGCTTTAAAGCACATATGAGAGGCATCGGACAAAAGGCCCAAGATACGCCGCACTGAGGAGAGAATTCCGGCGCTCTAACCCGAAGGGAAACGTATATGCGCGGACGGCAAGCTGCGACCGGGGCACTAGACTAGAGCTGTGGTTCCTGAGGTGGGCGTGAGGCGCTACGTAATAGCCGCGGCGCCCACGTGGCGACTGGGCCGTAATCCGGAACTGACTGCTGTGCTTGCGGTGACTGCACTGAAGTGTCAGACCCCCCTCACTCCCGATTAAGCACTGAGTGAGCTGCTCCCAGAGGGGGGGTCTCAACGTTATTACCGGAGGAAAGACCACAGCTACAAAATCTGCAACCGTGAGTACCTGCGGACATCTGCTGCTGGGCGCTTGCATCGGGCGGATCCGCAGCGAGGTGCGGTGTCTGGAGAATGCATGCGGGGGGTCCGGTGATCCCAATTGGTGGCGGGAGCCTACTGCCAAATCGCCCGCTATATGTGACATCAGAGCCATGGCATGACCGCCCGGGGGTGGAGTGGAAAGCGGCGCCCATCGCTACAAGTGGCTAGGAGGGTGCCATGTAATTTGGATGCGTGAGCGGCTGAGTGCGCGATCCACGCTTGGTAGTGGCAAGTGCTAATAAGTTGAAACACCAGCCAAATAAGCACAGCAACGAAGAGGAGTGTGCCCCGCAGTAAAATCTCTGCATATTTAGCGCGAGCCTTCTGCCACCAGTGAACAGCAATACACCCTTACTCCTCACCGATTCTCCAAGAGTGCTGCCCAAGTCAACTCTACCCCTATATAAACAGAGACCACAGTGGCCTTGAACAGCGCAAGAGCCCCTCGCAGAAAGTTGCGATAGTGCTGGTGAGTGGCAACAGACGCAGCTGTGGAGGCGCATTGACGGTGGCGCTGTTGGGCACATACAGAAATCCACCAGTGAAAGCAAAGTGCTTGGCGCGAGGAGCCTGCTGAGCCTGTGCCTACTGTGCCTGTCGACCATACACTGGAGTCGGGTGGTGCCATTGAACCTTCGTGGGGCACATAAAGGCGGAATTGTAACGCATAGCCTGAGAAGAGTGGAGTATATTTGTTGACTACACACTCTAGTCCTTACCACCTTGACGGCCGGACAACTGCTACACGTAACGCGACCAGTGGTTGTTGCGGTAAGATGGGGAAGGTCGACGCTAAGCAGGCACGCCTGCCTTTTGAAGCACGCAAGGGCGCCCGCTCTCAGCAAGATGACCCTGATCAGACAAGTGGTGACAGAGGGGCAGACACGGTGCAGAAACCAGAAGAAGACATGAAGGAACTCTTGCTGGCTGTGAGACACAGCCTTGTCGCCATAGAAAGCAAGATGGACACTATGAATACCCGAATGGATGCAATAGTGCGCAAGCTTGACCAACATGATGAGCGTATCATAGAAACTGAACGCCGAATCTCCGACACAGAAGATAACACCGCTAGTCTGCAGAAACAGGTCACGCAAATGGATAAACTACTTTGAGTGATCACCGCAAAGAATGAAGACCTTGAAGCGCGCAGTAGGCGCAACAACATCCGCGTCATAGGTATTCCAGAAAGCACCAATACGGGACGGATGGAAGAGTTTGTTGAGAGATTACTACCAGCAGTTATTGATGCGGAGTCCCTATCCCCTCAATTTATAGTAGAACGGGCGCATCGATCCCTTGGTCCTTGGCCACCCCCCGGAGGACCACCCCGCCCGATCATCGCAAGATTGCTAAATTATCGTGATCAGGACATTGCACTGAAGGCGGCACGAGATAAGCGGCAACTTATATTTGAGGGCAACACATTCGCGCTCTATCCCGACTTCACTGCCACAGTTCAAGAAGCGCGCCACAAATTTAACACTGTGAAGCAGAAACTACGCTCAGCACAAATAGACTATGCCCTAATGTACCCGGCTCGGCTGAGGGTCAGGCACCAAGGCAAACAATACTTTTTTCTGAACCCGCAACACGTAGAGGACTTCCTCAAGCGTATCAGGCGCTCTGGTACTCCCAGAAGCACGCAGGGATCTCCAACGAGAGCGTCATCGACGGCGGAGTCTGGTCAGTGAACCAGAACGAGACTGACAGCAGAATGGGTAACGTGTATGCATGCAACCCTCACATGAGGTTGGATCCCACAGAAAAGACAATTGACTTGAGATATGGAGATGCTCCTTCTATGAAAACTGCACAGCGGAAGAACTGGTTGTAGATAAGTACCTGCATGGGGCTAGACTATATTTTCCCGGGTACCCCTTCCCCCGTAGGGTAAAAACTACACCGAAATGCCCAATAAACTGGTGGGAAGGGAGTAAGTCGTGAAACGCCTAGTGAAGCCCCCACACGGGTGATCCCCCCTTGAATCTGGTTCATAATGTGAGTTGTTGTTAGTGTTATGTTGGGAATACTGGGTGGGGGAGGGTATGAATATACTGGCACATTTGGGTTGTTTCAGTGGGTGGGGGTGGGGGGGTTTTATTGAAGATGACAGTTTGCGACAAGACTGAACATATAGGAATGTTATTGTACACAATATGCCATACTACGGAGGTAGACCATACATCATTACAAACATTGCATAATGAGTACATTCTCGACGGGGTCTGAACTTAATGTAAAGATACATCTCTTAACGTGGAATGTAAGGGAGTTGTGAGATCCACGAAAGTGCAGACAAATATTGGCTTACTTGGACAGGCACCAGATCCAAATTGCACTTTTACAGGAGACTCATCTGGACCCACGATGCCCCCCTTCATTTGCCTCCAAATGGGTGGCTCACAGGGTTTTTTCATCATACTCTTCATACTCTAGGGGTACAACAATACTCATTAAGAAGCATACACCATTTACACTGATTGGCATACATACTGATCAAGAAGGACGCTATTGTCTAATGTGGAGAAGGATGGGTTCGGAGTCCATCACATTGGCATGCTGCTATGGGCCGAACGTAGATGAGCCTGGCTTTTTTAGTACGCTCTGGGGCAAGATCCTTGAATTAGGCTCAACACACTTAATATGGGGAGGAGATCTCAATTCCACTATTGACCCGGGGATGGATAGATCAAATCCTGGCCCACATCACTACACACGCACGCATAAACTACTGCGTGATGTAATGTCAGAATACGGGCTGATTGATGCATGGAGACATATCCACCTCCACCAGACAGAGGGCACACACTGGACAGCGATGTATGCGTCCTGGGCTAGACTTGACTACATTCTAGTGTCTAGAGGCTTGGGTCCAATGATAGCTTCAGCGAAGCACCTGGCAAGCACTTATTCTGATCACTCGCCAGTCTACATTACACTGACATTATTTGAAATGGGAGGAAGCCCCATGACCTGGAGACTCAGACCTAATATTCTGCTAGATGAGGCATTTTGAAGTGAATTGGGGCAGGAAATCACAGACTACTTTCAACGCAACCTGGGATCAGTTGACAGGGTGGCAACAGTCTGGGAGGCCTTTAAGGCCACGGTTAGGGGCCTCTGCATTTCCAAGGGTTCGGGGGTCCTCCGTGATATTCGAGGCACATTGCGTAAATTGGAAGGGGATCTTAGGGATCTGGAGGCCCTGCCTGATTTTCATACTAACAGGCAGGCTCAAGGGGAATTCAGAGAGAAACTCTCAGAGTACAAAGAAACAGCAGAGAGAGAGGTTCATTTCAGGGGCAAATACTTTGTAGCTAGACAGTACGGGGAGGGAGAACGGCCCGGCAAGACACTGGCAGGAATGGTCCGACATCCCCGCTTTTCTAACCATGTTATGGAAATACGAAGCGATAATGGAGACCGGCATAGAGACACTCAGGCTATCCTCACGACTTTCACCTCCCACTACACCTCTCTCTACACTACCAGCAGACATGGGCCACTGGATCTATCAGAATATTTTGATGATGTGGCGTTGGGATGGTTGGGTGACTCCCAAAGCGAGTTCCTAGCTGCCCCATTCGAACTGGATGAGATTCGTTAAGCCATAATGCACATGTCATTAGGGAAAGCACCGGGCTTGGATGGGCTACCAATAGATTTCTATAAGGCATATATAGACCAGCTCGCCCCAATTCTTAAGGCAGTCTTTGAAGAAGCTCAAGAGAGTGGAATTCTCCCGCTTTCTATGAGAGAGGCATTACTCACCTCTCTGCTTAAGTCAGGTAAACAGGCGGGCCAATGCGACTCATATAGACCGCTTTCCCTAATCAATAGCGACGCCAAAATACTGGCCAAAGTATTGGCCAATAGGCTGTCTCTGCTGATGGATAAACTGGTTCTCCCAGACCAAGCGGGATTTATCCCAGGGCGAGCCACTTCCCATAACCTTCGAACATTGTTTTCAATCCTTCAAAATGTGGACTCAAGTCTGGCGCTGGTGGCGGTCTTCTTAGACGCCACTAAAGAGTTTGATTCCATCGAGTGGGATTATCTACATGGTATATTGCAGCGCATGGGTATGCCGGTGGGATTCATATCCTGGGTAAGTCTTCTATACAGATCCCCGATGGCTAAAGTGCTGATAAATGGGCGGATTGCCCAGGCATTTCAGATCTCCAGGGGAACTCGACAGGGCTGTCCGTTGTCCCCACTTCTATTTGCTTTAGCAGTAGAGCCGCTGGTGGCTAAATTACGACAGAAACATCAGGACAAAGCCTTAAGATGCCCTCAGCGTCAAATACTTATTTCCCTCTATGCGGATGACATCACGCTATATATAAGAGACCCACAACAAAATCTAAACCCTATATTGCGGGAATTTATAGTCTTTGGTAGACTGTCGGGGATTCATGTCAATTGGGGAAAATCACAAGTATTCCCACTGACTACTGCGGCCGCACAATTCCCCCTTGACTTCCCCATAGAGTGGTGTGACTCTGATGTCAAGTACCTAGGCATTTATGTCACTAAGGATAGGAGGAACTCATGCGCCTCAACTACGGTAAGGCGTTAGAACACATAACCACTTGCATAACACGCTGGATTACTCTACCCCTGTCAATGGCCGGGCGCACCTCACTTATAAAAATGATAATAATTCCGAAACTATTGTATTTGTTTATGAACATACCCTATCATCCAGGTCGCCATTTTTTCTCCACCCTGCGGTCGGAACTAATCAGACAGACATGGGGAGGCAAACAACCAAGACTACAGTGGGACATCATGACTAGACCGTACTCACAAGGGGGTTTGACGTCTCAAACTTGGAATTATATTATATTTGCACCCAGGCACATTATGCCTATTACTGGTTCCACCCACCCCTGTATATGCCACAAGTGGCTGTGGAGCAATGGCTTGCAGACCCAATTCCATTGGCGGGAATGAAACTTAGCACACCCCCACCTCGTACGGAGATGGCCACGACAGTCACATGCACGACTGCAGCATGGCGCCGAACCACCACGCTGTCACGAGTCCCGATGCCTTACTCCCCATTACTTCCCCTGCTTTACCATCCACAACTGCCACTGTTACAGGAAACTATATTTAGGCAAACCATGGCAAAAATCAAAATAATACATTGGGGCGATCTATACCACGAAGGCAAATTCCGTGCATTAGATCATATGTTCGGGCAGTACACACCCACGCCACTAGACGTATTTATGTACATACGGCTTAGACAGGGTATCAAGGCTATTACACCGGTGTATCCCGCGGAGCCCCCCACGCTGCCCTCATTACACCGGTTACTACAGGCCAAATCTCCAGATCATGCCGTCTCCACACTTTATCATATCATACACACTCAACAACAAGTGGAGCAATGCCCTGCTCGGGCGCATTGGGAGAGGGAAATTGGGGAAGCCATAGCGGACGAACAATGGCTTTATTGTTGTCAGCAGACAGAACAGGTATCTGCCAGCAGTAGGCTTCGGATTATTCATTTCAAATTTCTACACAGGATATACTGTACACCAGCCAAGATGTACAAGTTTAAGTTAAGGGACCATGACAGATGTGACAGATGTGGTACGCCTGGTGCTGATTTCCTTCATCTAGCGTGGGCATGCCCGGGTTTGGGAGAGTATTGGCGACAGGTCTTCACAGCGTTAGAAGAGATGACAACAATAACACTCGAGCCTACGCCGTTGCAGGCCTTACTAGGGTACACAAAACTGATTACTAAGTCCTCCCGCAAGTTTGTCACTCTTGCATTGTTGATGGCCAAACGCCGCATCGCATGTCGCTGGGGAAGGGGAAGAGCTCCAAAGTTTAAGGAGTGGATTGGAGACTTGCTCTTTTGTCAGGAACAAATGCTCCACTATGCAGAATTGCTCCCTTCGTCGTCCCGTCCTAAAGATATTTGGGACTCGTTGAAGACGTACCTCCTCAATCATTCCGTCTACAACACAACTGGGACTGCAGCTGACTAACACCAGAGATGATAAAGTGTAATCCGGTAATAGAAAGAATAAGATGCTAATGTTACTCAATTAACCATGCTTCCCAAAGAGATGTACAACCCCCTATCCACCATATGACAATAGCTCAGGAACCTCAACATAACTTGTAATAGTTACATTGAAATGTGCACTTAATTGATAATGTTGAAGAATGTTGTAGGTGGGAAAGAATCTCTGCTCGGTGACCCACTTTAGTACTAATATCATCAATGTTTGATGTTTCCAGATAAACACAGAAGCAGTCAATGCGCTTATCTCTCTGTAATATGTATATGTTCACTGTCTTACAAGGTGGAATGATGTATGGCTTATATGACCTGACTGTTATATGTTATATGTAAAAAAATCAAATAAATAAACTTAAAAAACAGATAGCCCATCTTCTGAAGCAAAAGAAGGACATAAACAAAGGGCAGAACCTGTTCACACATTGGTCTATGTTAAGTATAAATTACCATGTTGAGACGATTCTCTCTAATAACTCAACACTGCTAACAAACGTAAGCATCTACTTCATAGAATCTTTCTCCTGCTGGAACCTTTTTCTGCAGAACCAAAATGTTGTATGGAGCATAATGAATACAAGTCAATTGTCACCTGCACACAAGAGTTACTCTTGAATTCAAACATTTATAACATGTTCAATACTTCTACACACTTATGGTGCATTAGGAGCACATGCGTTTTGTATACACTTATGCTGATTAACTAGACACAGGTTATACTATGGTAGCGACCCGCCACTATATAAACTACAAAACAAACTAGCACACTCATTGGATGTTGTCATCAGTGATGTAATCAATTATGTCATTTCAGAAGGCATCAGTGATGTCATAAATGATCTCATAGAACATGCTGTGAGTGATGTCATATGTGAGGTCATAAGCAGTGCATGGCGGGGTGCAAGTTATAGTTAGTACTGCTAACTGTAACTGGTGAATCTCTGTGTTTTTTGTAGTTGAAAACATTAATGTTGTCACTGAGAAATGTACCTAACTATAATGTTACTTTAACCTTTGTTTTTTCATTGAATAGATAGAAAGATAGATAGATAGATAGATAGAATGATGATAGATAGATAGATAGATAGATAGATAGATAGATCCACATAACGTTAAAACTGTTGAACTTAGCACAACACCTATAGAGATTGAATAATTTTTGGGGTAATTCAATGAAGAATGCATACTCAAGTGTGAATTTATTATAGATCAAAATGTGAGATAATTTTTGCTAATTTCACAGATGACACATACAAATCTTAACTCATCAGTCAAATTATAAGTATACAAAATAACACAACATGCTCTCACAAGACTCAACACTGAACAGACCTGACAGTACTCGCTCACTTAAGACCATGTGTAATGCCCAACTGTATATGGGTTCCAGTCTATAAGAAAGCCCAGAATCATGTAGAAACTAACCCTCCAACAAACCCGCTGGGGTCAAAGTCCTCAAAATTGGACTTCATTGAAACTAGTCAGTGCTGGGTGCATAACATAACATGCATTTGTTACCAGAGCTGTACATGGAAATAGTGTTTTCTACAGTTTATTGATGTAAGCATTTTCACCATTCATTGGCCCATGAGGAAATGGAGGCAGCACAATATACATTTGCTGGTTGTCATTGGTATGAACAGACAAATTATTCATGTTAGTCCTTGTACAGAGCAAATTAGTGAGTAGCATTGCCTATTTGTATTGTTGTTGAACCACCGAGCCAATTTTGATTATGGGAAATTGCACAAAAGAACTATAATTATTATTTTTTATATTGATATAGCACATACTTTAAACAACAGTGGCTAGGCTGTATGTCTGCACAAACATATGTGTTCCTATTATCACAAGTCCAAAGATTGTTTATGTACAGTGCTTCAAGGAGATGAAATGGCTGTCATACTCCAAGATAGGGAAGCAACACTCCCCTCAATACAGACTAATGCTCCTGAGCTCCGTAGTAAGAAATCAAAGTTCAAATTGTTCCAAAGTTGTCCTGCCAATTTTCTTTATTTTCATCTCCTCATGCGTGCATCAATTTTTTCTCACTTCTGTAGCCGCAATATTTTCTCAGTTCTATAGCCAACATGTGATTCATCTTAAAGGAACATCAACCAATGACTTCCTCAGGGCTACAACAAGTATAAAATTGTACATCAGTATCCAGAATAGCTCTCAAATGTCCCACATCAACACACCAACAGTGTTAGTGTGTTTTGGAAGCTAAAACATTCAGTTAGGGCAAGAGGGTGCATGTGACAAGAAAGGAAAATAAAGTAACGATTAGAAATTCATGCTCAGGCAGCAATGAGAACATAGCCTACAGAGAAAGGAAAGCCTATCTACCTTACATCCCAATTGAAAACCATATGTGTTCATGCTTAAAGTAAAAATACCGAAACAGGTAAGGACTATGTGTGAACAGAGATAAAGACCCCAAAACCACCACTATTATAAAGTACTCTTACCTAGCGCGAATTTCAATATTATATATAAGATAAGCAATCCCCAATAATGGTAATGTCCAACATCTATATCCTAAAAATGGTACAAATACTTAATCAATTACCTTATATACCATTGGTATAAACCATAATGAGAATACCATCAAATTCATTGTCTCACCTAATGTATGAATTCATCAAAACGAATTTTTCGTGGCAGTGTCGCTCATGTAAGGTTCATTTATCTTAAAGCACTTGATATAGTGCATACCTAGTCACAAGGGCAGCAAATCCCTCTACAGGTAACCAGAAGTGAAATGAAAGAGGGGAAAGGGTAACAAGGTAGGGATGCAAAAGCATCAACATACCAGCATGAAACTAAGTTGTTCATTAAAGTGACTAGAGATTTATCAAACAGGTTCTGAACAGATGAGTTTTCAGGTTCCTCCTGAATTATAATGGATTGTTAATTATCCCAGGTCTTCAAGCAGATTGTTCCAGAGTCTCGGGCCAGACACAAGAAGGTCTGATTCAAAGTCTTGAACTTTCTTACTTTTGGGATTTCCGGAATGAGTCATGTTTGGTTCCTGGTACTCCTCTTTCTTCCAGAGATCTTGAGTTTGACTTTCAATAAGTGGGTAGTCCCAGGTGTATAGCTTTGTGCTTGGTATAAACCATCTTGAAATGTATTCTAGTTTTTAGAAGTAAACAAATTAGGTTATTTAAGATGAGAGTGACGTAATCTGATTTCTTGGTGACCTTTACAAGGCAGGGGGTCATGACTCATGTGTAGGATGGCTTTGAGGGGGTCAAGAGCAACTTCAGGGAGATCTGCGAGACTGTGTTACCACGTTGAGGTATGATAGGACCAGGGCATAAATCGTGGTTCTGAAATCTTCAGGTGGGATGGAAGAATTGATTTTCATCAGAAGATGGAGCTGGAGTGAGATGGTTTTGGTTAGTTTGGAAATGGATGTTGGCTTCGGTAATTTCTAGTCAATAGTAAATCCTAAGGATTTAGCAGGAACCAAAATTAGTGTACTGCCTACGCTGATAAAATGTCATAGCCAGTGATGTAAAGAGGGGAGTGGATTTTGTGAGAGTAGGAGGAGGATTCGGTTTTAGAGGAGTTGAGTTTAAGAGAAAATCCACTCATACATTTGAAAGTTCTTCCACCAAAAGTTTGAAGGCTATGTTCCACATTTCTGCTGAGGCAACAGAGAGGCACATCTTGTTCCATGAAATCAGGCTCCCAACTCCATTCATATTTTTCACTTGCTAAAAAAATATCCCTTGTGTCAGCGGTGCATTTGAAGAATAGGGAATAACACCCACAATCACCTCTCCAACAAGCAAAGGATGATTGGATACAAGGAGGCATACCATGTGCGACAAATCCTTTTTCCCCACTTTAGTTCCATTTTCTAATTTTCATTTTTAAATTCCATAAAACAATTATGCTTTGTATCAAAGCAGAATTTCAGAAACCCCACCACCCCCAGAGAAGCAGATCAGGGCTATCACCATTGATCAATCCCCCAAGGGGAGCTCAGATGTTATCTATAGTCCAGGGATAGGCACACCTTGTGCCAGTACAAGAGGTCTGGCTGTCCACTCAGTTTATAATTCCTTTTTTCTAATGAAAAGGTCAATGGAGTCCAGTGTGCATTTATGAGTCCAAGGATGTAGCACAACTGAGCTGCTTCTATGGGGTGGCTGAAATATATATAGTTTAAATAGGTGAGAGAAAGACCATCCTTGCTACAGGATGCCTGGTTCCCCACTTTATTTCACTTCTTTCATTTCAGAAAAACAGGAATCCATGTTGTTTAGCAGCCATTTTAGGTCCCTGGAGAAGGATAGTTCAGTACACCACCATTGTAACTTAAATTCAGATGGTGTTTAGAGGCCAGTGCGAAGCACAAGTTGTGCCAGGATATCCAGCTCACTGCTTCATTTCTATATTTTCACTGGACAAATAAATTAACTCTGGTTTTCAAGGTCCATTTCTTTTTTACCAAGAAGGGCAGTTAGGGAAACACACTTGTCCTACTCCCCCAGCGGGGAGGAAATGCAGCTGGTTGGTGGAAGCAAAAGAGAGGCACAGATTGTGCCAGTAAACTTGAGTCTCCACTCTTCTATTATTTCATTCGCTAAAAAAATGAATTCCAGGGTCCTGTCGAATATTCAGGTTGCTCAAGAGTGGAAGATCACAGGCAGGATTAACACTTTCAATCTGCTCTCCGGGGGGCTGAAATGCAGATGGTGGTTAGAGGTCAGAGAGAGGCAAAACTTTTGCCAGGACTATCTCCATTTCTATTTTTTTTTTTGGCAGACAAAAAAAATCTTGATTTCAGTGTGCATTTCATGTAGAATGCATGGGCAAAGTAGGTGTGTCACACCACTGATATGCTTCCACAGGGGAGGTGAAAGGTAGATGGTGGGTAAGTCTATAACTTGTCCCATGAGCAACATTGCACTGGCTACTAATGTGTTTTTAGGCATGGCAGAACAGTACAAAATGCTCTCTCATATATACTACACGCCCTGAGAACTGCAGGCTGTTGTGTGCAGAAGTGGAGCGAGGAGTCCAGCCTAGGAGGGGGTGCCCCCTGGCCTGGGTTGGGATCCTAAAATAGCCCAATAAACTTTTTTGACACCAACCACAACCTTTATAAAGTGAGCCCCCATATCAAGCGAGATTCTGTATATACCATGAGGCTTGCAGATATTTTCTCTTAAAACGTTTTAGATAAAATATGTCCCATAGTAAATAAAATATTATAGCTTGCCAAATGTATTAACTAACAAACAGTGGCTTTTATAGACAGTTCGTGACACATGCAATAATAGATAAAACATCATCAGTTGCTATCTTGCTGTAATGAGATACCAATAGCAATAACTGCCTAAAGGCAACATGAATTAGCTATAAAAATGTAATCAAGAAGTAATATTTGTGTCCCAACGCATCCTACCAAATCCCTCCACCCAAAAAAAAGCATTTTCAGAAAACAAACCCTCACTATCAGATACCAGCTTTTCATTTAGTAAACCCATGATTTCAACTCCCAACCACCGGATTGTCAATTTAAACCAGTGCTTATTAATGCTACTGTCCCACGGATATAATCTGACTCACATGCCTGTAGGACTTGGCCTTTTTGGCTAAAGTTCCCTAAACCTTTTGCTTTCCCCCTAGACCGTTTTCCTGACATGGAGTTGCCAATTTAGATGCTTTGGGTACTTTGCCACTGCTGATCAGTGTCAAAGTACAAGGGTTCCCTGTATAAAGTACAATGGTAATTGGTTGGCCATGATTGGTATGTTTGCCTTACTAGTAAAATTCCCTAGTGATGTGCACTGTGTGTGCAAGGGCTAGTAATGCAAAGGCGTGCAGAGAAGGGAACTCAGGCCTCAGTTTAGGGCCTGCGCACAGTTTACTAAGTTAGCATGTTGTCCTGACAAGTGCAACCACTTGTCAGGCCTTATTTTCCCTTTTGCGTACACTGTGGGCACCCCTGTGGAAGGTCCCGGGTAACCCCTGGGCAGGGTGCAGTGTAGGTAAAAGGCAGGACATATACTGAGGTGTGTGCTATGTCCTGGCAGTGAAAAAACACTCCATTTTGTTTTCACTGGTGAAAGGCCATTCTGCCCATAGAACAGAATGGGACGGCTGGGTATGGTGTTTTGTTAGCCTAGTTTCCTATAAGTTTATAATGGAGAGGTGAAGTTTAGTATGAATGAACTCACAGTGTCATAACTAGGGGTGGGCGATATTTGCGTAGTCGCGCTAGGCAAAGCTCCGCGAAACGGTAGAAAATCTCTGCGAGCACGCAAAAGTTCCACGAACACGCGGAATTGCTTGTTCCGCCCGTTCGCGATGCTTTTTTCCTGTTCGCGAATGCTGTTTGCGTGCTCGGGGAGAAATATCTCGTGAACACGCGTTTTGAAAGCGCGAACAAGCAAAAAAGCGGATCGCGGAATTTTTGGCAATTTCGCGTTCTCCACAGAACGCGAAATTACCCAAATTCCGCAAATTCCGCGAGCGGAACGGAATTTACCGCCCAGGCCTAGTCATACCACATCTTTCTATGAAAGTGGTTTTGTCACTGTGTGTTCAGAAACCACTCTTTTACAAAGTGGCTGAGTTTTGTGCTTTAAGCATTTCTGTGTGTCTCTGCTGAATGTGGATTGACTGTCTGGATCTGAGATGGGAGGGGGTGAGATGGCACCTGGCTGACCTGCATCTGGAGAGTATGCGAGGAGAAACCCCGGGAGGTGAAGAGGCCTGGGTTGCAGCTATAAAACAATTGACCCATCTCCTACTGAGTGATTAAGGGTCCAGACCCCCAGTATCAAAGGGAGAAAGGTGACACTGGGAGGGAGACACCCAGAACTGATTTAGGCAGGGGTCAGGGACCCCTGAGCACAACGAACTTCAAAGAAATGAAGGGGTATAACTAAGAGAACTGAAACCCCTAGAACTTGGTGTAATTTTGAATGGCGAAATGGACAGGTCGAGTCTGCAATAGGCCTGGGCGGTGAACTTTGCTCCGTTCGCGGAGTTTGCAGAGTTTTTGGCACTCCACACTCCGCGGAGCTCGCGGAGTGCAGAAAACTCCGCTTCGCGATGTGCAGCAGAGTTTTTTCCCCGCTCGCGATCGCGAACGGTAAGTTCGAGATCGCAAACAGTAAGTTCGCGAGCGCGAGCTGCCGCTCAGGTAGAATTTCTACCCGAGCGGCAGGAATACCAGCACAAACTGCAGTTCGCACTACACTCCGCCACTCGCGGAACTTCGCAGAGTTTTTTTTGTAACTCCGCGAAGTTCTGCGTAGTAAAACTCTGCGAACTACGCCCAGGCCTAGTCTGCAAAGGCTTTGACCTCATTCGTGGTCAAGAAGAACCTCTGTCAAGGAAGAAGTTGCTGAAGAGACTGCTGGATAGGACTGACCCTTGCTTCGTGATCTGGGGCTGGCCTGCAGTTTGTAGCTTTTACTAAGGAAGAGACTGAAGGGACATTGCAGTGGGTGGTGTCCGCCCCTTCTTGAACAGGACTGTGCTTTGTGCTGTGTCCTGAACCCCAAGGGCCCGAGGTGAGCTGGCTCCCTGTTTGGAAACACAGGAACATAAAAGTTTCCGGAGAAGTCCTAAGCAACGCGGTGTGCGTGTGCTTTTGCAGCTTGAGACCCTCGGAAGTTGTGCCTTGTGATCGTGGGCACGCAGGAGTAAACTGAGTCTCGGACGCGCAGGGTGCGTGTCGTGGTGCAAGCCGAGGCGTTGGTGAGGAGCGCCTGGTCGTTGTGTGCACCGGGAGACGAGGTGAGACTCGGACGCGCAGGGTGCATGTCGTGGTGCAAGCCGAGGCGTTGCTGAGGAGCGCCTGGTCGTTGTGTGCACCGAGAAAATAAGTGAGTCTCAGATGCGCAGGGTGTGTGTCGTGGTGCAAGCCAAGGCATTGGTGAGGAGCGCCTGGTCGTTGTGTGCACCGAGAGAAGAAGTGAGACTCGGACGCGCAGGGTGCTTGTCGTGGTGCAAGCCGAGGCATTGGTGAAGAGCGCCTGGTCGTTGTGTGCATCGGGAGAAGAGGTGAGTCTCGGATGCGCATAGTGCGTGTCGCGGTGCAACCAGAGGCGCTGGTGAGGAGTACCTGGGTAGCGTGTGCACCAAAATCGAAGTAAGTCTCCACAAGTGCTGAGGGCGGGTCTCGGTGTCCACTGAGACCTCCGGAAGGAGGGCCAGGTCATTGGGCCCTCGGAGTGCAGCAGTAGCAGCCCGGACCAACAGTCCCGGAGGAGCGGAGTCGCCGGCCCGAGCTCGCCGTGCCCATTGACGGAGTTCTGGATCAAGGCCCAAGTCGCTGAAGGAGGGGAGGAGAGTGGGGTTGTGCCCCCCAGGTAACGTGGATCACCACCTGGGGTGGGGTGCGGGCTCAGAGGGACACTCTCTCGGCCTCTCGCTCCTGGCAGCAGCGTGAGCCTGTTGCTTCGGCTCGGATCGAGGCCCGTGCTGGCCCAAGGAGGGGCAGTACTGGGGCCGAAGTGAGAAGCGGTACTTTTGTGTCATCATTGATCCATGTCGGGGGCAACTGTTAACGGAGCACCTGGACTGTCGTATTACACTTTGCATTATTGCTGCTAACGAACTATCGAACTGTCGTATGACGCCTGACTCTATTTGTGCCTGACAAACTACATGCTGGGTGCGCTACGCACTGCATTATTTTCCCTTGCAGAGTACATGATTGTAAGCATGGCGCATTGCATTATTTCTTCATTTCACAGTACCTGATTATAACGTGGCGCATTGCATTATTTCTTCAGTGCACAGTACATGATTGTAGCGTGACGCATTGCTTTGTTTCTTCCTTGCACAGGGCATGCTGGTGGTGATACGCATTGCATTATTCCTTCTATTGCAAAGTACATGACTGTGGCGCTACGTATGGCATTGTTTCTCTATTGCACAGTTCAGGAGTATATCGTTACGCATTGCAGTATTTCGTTTCTTTTGCAACGTGTGTGATTCTAGCAATACGACCTACCTAACCTTTTGGAAATGGTTAGAAGTCAGCTTAACTGTTGGTTAGAAGTGGTGGTTGGGATTAGAACCTACCAATCCACCGGAAGAAATACTACCCATTATTATATGTTGGTTTTGCATCGTGTGGTCATATCGTATATCTTCTTGTATAAAGATTATACTCATTTTATAAAAACTCGTGTGGAGTCTATTTGTGGTGACATCATTGGGTTGCTGTGAGTGTGGTTGCACATACTGTACACTCGTGCCTTGGAGATAAGCCTGGCTGCTCGTGCCAAGCTGCTAAGGGGGTGAGCAGGGCTATCTCAGACAGTGTCCTTACTTAGCCTAACGTTGAAACGAGGGGTCCGGATCTCGCACCCGGCAACAGCAGTGTGGGACAGGGACTCCCGCCTCCAGCATTTGGTGGCGGCGGTGAGGGATAAGGACCCCCACTTCCAACATTTGGCGGCAGAGCGGTGGGATTCGATCCTAATGTAAATTAAATGTGTATGTGCAAAATCACTCACAGTAATTGGTGTTCATCATAAATTGATCGCAGACCACGACGCAACAACATATTGTGTTTTTGGAATTGTTGGTTCTATTGTTGAGTAACCTTTAACCCCTTGCGTGCGGCGCGAATTTTCGCGCTGTGTGGGGATTCTACAGAGTGGGCGGGATTCGGACGGCCGGGGGCCGTCCTGCGCACACGCCCACTGTGACGCGTGACGGCTCCCGGCCGTCATGAGCATGCAAGGGGTTAAACCACACATCATGTCTCAGGGAGAGAGCCAGATAGCCGGTGAGGCTGAGGCTGCAGAATTAGAGTTTAACATTGAGGCACTGTTTTCCTACAAGGTTGATCAGTTGAGGAAATTCTGCAGAGCTTTGGGATGTCCCATGAAGGGTAGCGCCAAGAAGGAGGAGCTGCAAATGGCCTTGAGGGCCTGGTGGGAAGCCAAAGAGGCTCAGGAGACGGGGGATGTTGAGGTGGATGAGGATGACCCAGGGAATGGATTTGGTCCACAGGATTTGCCAGTGGAGAGACCAGCCGCAGGGGCTGGTAGTAGCCATTCAGGGAGGAGTTTTTCACCAGAGGAGTTGGAGGAAAACCAAAAGGTCAGACTGCATGAGTTGGAGGTGTTAAAACTTAAAACTCATGCAGAGGAGAGCAGGAACGCTCTCGCGTTGGAAGAGAAACGGATTCTCTTCGCTCATGAGTTAAGCATGAGGGAACTGGACATTAAGGGTAAACAAACAGAGTCCAGTGTGATTGGTGGCAGCGCACAGCCAGTGCCAAGTGTGGATGATTACAAGAGTGCACTGGAGGATTGGGTAGTGGTTAGCATGGTAAATGATTTGGCGGGGTTGACCAATTTGGCCCCAGGGGAGCCTAGGCTCAGAAATTATTTTCCAGGAGTGCGCCACCCCGGGTTAAGGTGTGGGCTCCTTGATTCCCGGGAGTCTGCATGAGAACCGGACCCCTGGTCATGGGTCCAGGGGCCTGAAAAGTCCCCAGAGAGGGAAGGAGGGCCAAGTGGTGCAAGGAGATCCCAGAGTAGTGAGGAGGGGTTGCTTGCTAGCCTCTTGTCTCAAAAGAGGGGGAGGAAGAGTAAGCAGAACCCCCAGGGATCAGCAGCACCACCCAGGAAACTGGGGGTGGTGGCGTAGGAGAGCCCCCAGGTGGAGGTCTAGTGCCTACTTGCCAGAGGTGTGAGGAAGAACACCTAGCGTCAGGAGGGTGTGGGGAGTCTGTAGCCAGAGCTCCTGCCGTCCTGAAGTTTGTGGGTGCCATTCCTAAGTGGGAGGCCCAGAAAAATAAATGGAATGTTAAAAGAGGGTTGTGTTCCCCAGTGGGAATACCGGTGGGACAGTGTCCAGCCAGTGGGGCTGGGTCCCCTAGAAATGACCAGGGTGAACCCACTTTTAACCTGGAGGGCAGGATGACTGGAGGTAGTATCCTTACCAATGGGCCTTCCCAGGGTACCACTCCAGGGTGGGGTTGGCATGGGTCCAGCACCCCTGGAGGGGTTCCCCTGGCCGGGAGGGATCCATGGAACAGCATTGTTGGCTCAGGGGGTAGTGATCAGGAAGAACCCCTGGGGTCAGGAAGGCGAGGAACAGGAGGGTGTCCCTGTGGTAGAGGGCCTGCGTCCTGGTTCTATCGCCCGAAGCAGGGAATTCCATCAAGGTAATGATTGGTCTACCCTGGCTTTTGGCTGGGAGGGGGTTGTGTAGGACTTGGCCTTTTTGGCTAAAGTTCCCTAAACTTTTTGCTTTCCCCTAGACCATTTTCCTGACATAGAGTTGCCAATTTAGATGCTTTGGGTACTTTGCCACTGCTGATCAGTGTCCAAGTACAAGGGTTCCCTGTATAAAGTACAATGGTAATTGGTTGGCCATGATTGGTATCTTTGCATTACTAGTAAAAGTCCCTAGTGATGTGCCCTGTGTGTGCAAGGGCTAGTAATTCAAAGGCGCGCAGAGAAGGGAACTCAGGCCTTCAGTGTAGGAACCGCGTGCAGTTTACTAAGTTAGCATGTTGTCCTGACAAGTGCAACCACTTGTCAGGCCTTACTTTCCCTTTTGCGTACACTGTGGGCACCCCTGTGGAAGGTCCCGGGTAACCCCTGGGCAGGGTGCAGTGTAGGTAAAAGGCAGGACATATACTGAGGTGTGTGCTATGTCCTGACAGTGAAAAAACACTCCATTTCGTTTTCACTGGTGAAAGGCCATTCTGCCCATAGGACAGAATGGGGGAGGCAGGGTATGGCGTTTTGTTAGCCTAGCTTCCTATAAGTTTATAATGGAGAGGTGAAGTTTAGTATGTATGAACTCACAGTGTCATAACACATCTTTCTATGAAAGTGGTTTTGTCACTGTGTGTTCAGAAACCACTCTTTTAGAAAGTGGCTGAGTTTTGTGCTTTAAGCATTTCTGTGTGTCTCTGCTGAATGTGGATTGACTGTCTGAATCTGAGATGGGAGGGGGTGAGATGGCACCTGGCTGACCTGCATCTGGAGAGTATGCGAGGAGAAACCCCGGGAGGTGAAGAGGCCTGGGTTGCAGCTATAAAACAATTGACCCATTTCCTGCTGAGTGATTAAGGGTACAGACCCCCAGTATCAAAGGGAGAAAGGTGACACTGGGAGGGAGACACCCAGAACTGATTTAGGCAGGGGTCAGGGACCCCTGAGCACAACGAACTTCAAAGACATGAAGGGGTATAACTATGAGAACTGAAACCCCTAGAATTTGGTGTAATTTTGAATGGCGAAATGGACAGGTCGAGTCTGCAAAGGCTTTGACCTCTTTCGTGGTCAAGAAGAACCTCTGCCAAGGAAGAAGTTGCTGAAGAGACTGCTGGATAGGACTGACCCTTGCTTCGTGATCTGGGGCTGGCCTGCAGTTTGTAGCTTTTACTAAGGAAGAGACTGAAGGGACATTGCAGTGGGTGGTGTCCCCCCCTTCTTGAACAGGACTGTGCTTTGTGCTGTGCCATGAACCCCAAGGGCCCGAGGTGAGCTGGCTCCCTGTTTGGAAACACAGGACCATAAAAGTTTCCGGAGAAGTCCCAAGCAACGCGGTGTGCGCGTGCTTTTGCAGCTTGAGACCCTCAGAAGTTGTGCCTTGTGATCGTGGGCACGCAGGAGTAAACTGAGTCTCGGACGCACAGGGTGCGTGTCGTGGTGCAAGCCGAGGCGTTGGTGAGGAGCGCCTGGTCGTTGTGTGCACCGGGAGATGAGGTGAGACTCGGACACGCAGGGTGCGTGGCGTGGTGCAAGCCGAGGCGTTGGTGAGGAGCACCTGGTCGTTGTGTGCACCGGGAAAAGAAGTGAGTCTTGGACGCGTAGGGTGCGTGTCGTGGTGCAAGCCAAAGCGTTGGTGAGGAGCGCCTGGTCTTTTGTGCACCAAGAGAAGAAGTGAGACTCGGACGCTCAGGGTGCATGTTGTGGTGCAAGCCGAGGCGTTGGTGAAGAGCGCCTGGTCGTTGTGTGCACCGGGAGAAGAGGTGAGACTCAGACGCGCAGGGTGCGTGTCGAGGTGCAAACCGAGGAGTGGTGACGATCGCCTGGTCATCGTGTGCACCAGAGAAGAGGCGAGTCTCGGACGCGCAGAGTGCGTGTCGCAGTGCAACCAGAGGCTCTGGTGAGGAGTGCCTGGGTAGCGTGTGCACCGAAATCGAAGTAAGTCTCCACAAGTGCTGAGGGCGGGTCTCGGTGTCTACTGAGACCGCCGGAAGGAGGGCCAGGTCATTGGGCCCTCGGAGTGCAGCAGTAGCAGCCCAGACTGGCAGTCCCGGAGGAGCGGAGTCGCCGGCCCGAGCTCGCTGTGTCCATTGACGGAGTTCTGGATCAAGGCCCAAGTCGCTGAAGGAGGGGAGGAGAGTGGGGTCGCGCCCCCCCAGGTAACGTGGAGCACCACCTGAGGTGGCGTTCGGGCTCGGAGGGACACTCTCTTGGCCTCTCGCTCCTGGCAGCTGCGTGAGCCTGTTGCTTCGGCTCGGATCGAGGCCCGAGCTGGCCCAAGGAGGGGCAGTACTGGGGCCGGAGTGAGAAGCGGTACTTTTGTGTCATCATTGATCCATGTCGGGGGCAACTGTAAACGGAGCACCTAGACTGTCGTATTACACTTTGCATTATTGCTGCTAACGAACTATCGAACTGTCGTATGACGCCTGACTCTATTTGTGCCTGACGAACTACATACTGGGTGCGCTACGCACTGCATTATTTTCCCTTGCAGAGTACATGATTGTAAGCGTGGCGCATTGCATTATTTCTTCATCGCACAGTACCTGATTATAACGTGGCGCATTGCATTATTTCTTCAGTGCACAGTACATGATTGTAGCGTGACGCATTGCTTTGTTTCTTCCTTGGACAGGGCATGCTGGTGGTGATACGCATTGCATTATTCCATCTATTGCAAAGTACATGACTGTGGCACTACGTATGGCATTGTTTCTCCATTGCACAGTTCAGGAGTATATCGTTACGCATTGCAGTATTTCGTTTCTTTTGCAACGTGTGTGATTCTAGCAATACGACCTACCTAAACTTTTGGAAACGGTTAGAAGTCAGCTTAACTGTTGGTTAGAAGTGGTGGTTGGGGTTAGAACCTACCAATCCACCGGAAGAAATACTACCCATTATTATATGTTGGTTTTGTATCGTGTGGTCATATCGTATATCTTCTTGTATAAAGATTATACTCGTTTTATAAAAACTTGTGTGGAGTCTATTTGTGGTGACATCATTGGGTTGCTGTGAGTGTGGTTGCACATACTGTACACTCGTGCCTTGGAGATAAGCCTGGCTGCTCGTGCCAAGCTACTAAGGGGGTGAGCAGGGCTATCTCAGACGGTGTCCTTACTTAGCCTAACGTTGAAACGAGAGGTCCGGATCTCGCACCCGGCAACAGCGGTGTGGGACAGGGACTCCCGCCTCCAGTATTTGGTGGCGGCGGTGAGGGATAAGGACCCCCACTTCCAACAATGCCCATGTAACATAACCACATAACAGAGATGCCTATCACATACAAGTGGTAGCCATCAAATATTAGTGATACCCACTTTATATATTGTGGGAGCCAGCAGAATCCATGGGTGGTTGCAATTGAATACCAATAGAATGCAACAAAATAGCAAAGTAAAACCATCTTATGCCAGGACAGACTACTGGGGAAGAGGAAAGAAGCTTTTTCTGTGGAAGGTCATAGGAACAAGAGACACATACATGCACTCACTCCGAAAATTGTGCAATCAAAATGGCAACCATACACTTACTCTTCTCTTTTCATGCCCCCAAATACTCCCAGCCTACAAATGCATGTACAAGACCAGTCATGCCATCAGGTGCAATAAGTGTCTTATCCTCTGTCTTCATAACTCTGACACTACAAGTCAGAGAGGGGCTGATTATTGTAGCTTTCCAAAAAAGACAAATGTGCCTACTTCAAACTCCACAGCATGCCATGGAAGCAGAAAAGGGTTGAGCTGGTCACTTAGGAGAAAGGGTGAGACAGTGAATGACAAAGGGGACAGCCTTTCACTCAATTCACCTTTTTTAGTTCGAGCATTCGAGATCTCTTGTATATACTTTAGTATATACTTATATGTGTATGTACTTTGTGGGCTCTGGAGATCAGCCCTAGGACTTGTCTGCTTCCGCTTAGGAACTTTTTTTTCTATTCAACTGCCTCTATTTAACTGTCTTAATAGAAAACGACCAGCAGAGGCCAGTAAAATACCAGAATCAATTTAGCATTCTCTAGATTCCAGTCCATAGAAATTGTCTTCCATGAGCACCCGACGACAATAATATTTTTTTCAAATCTTGTATTTTCAGTGATATGACCACCGAAGGCCCTGATTTTATATTAAAAACAAAGCTTTGGACTCTACCAATTCCTGCTGAAAGGCAATATTTCTCTCCACGTGTTCCCATACCTGGCGTGTCACGCAGTTTGGTGCTTATTTTCCCTCCATGTTAAAGAACAGTAGATGTTTTAGCACCCAGGCTAATGTGCTGCATAGCTAAATACATATAAGGTCCCAAAGGCGAGACCGATTGCATTGCAAATGCTTGTTATCCATATAGTTTCCCTTGTTTTTAGTAGGTATTTCTGCCACCGGTGGGAATATTGGATTTAAATCCCCAAGCCTGCAAACCAGGATATGGCAAAAAGGTCTCATCAGTAGAGGAGCTACACCAGGCATTTTGCTATCACAGCAACCTCTGGAAGAATGCAATAAGGTATTGTTTGATTAAATAAGTGAGTGTTTCTTTCAGAATATGTAAATATTTATGTGGCTAAATATTGTGTCCTAAGTTTCATTTACAAAAGTATTTTCCAATTTGGTGAAGACTTTTGTTTTAATAAGTACCTGCAATGGAGCAAGTTTTTTGTAAACAATAATTAGGACACAGTATTCTGCTTACAATATTCTGTTGTCTTACCGAAATCAGTTCTCATAAAAGAAAGAACTGATAGAGGACAGTACTAAATGTTTGTGAATGAAAAGCAATAGTACTGCTAGGTAGTGATACCTTGTCCATGTAATAAGAAAGTGTGACGAAAGCACTGTTCTTTTAAACAAAACATCAATTTAACCTGTAAGCCATGCCCATCGGCGCACTGCAATTTGTGATGATGTGCTACACACTCAGTCTAGGGAATATGTTATTCTTCATATTCTTGCTAAGGTCAATGCTGCATAACAAAATATTGCTCTAGACCTACATTTATTGGCCACACCTTTTTATTTAATAACAGATAATGTTGAGGCTGTGCATCAGAATTAGAATTCCGTTTCTTGCTTAGCACTTGTTGTCGTTCACAAATGTGTGGGAGCAGAAATGTTTCTGCGATGTTACATTACCCAACTGAATATCACAAGATCGCTGGGAAGACCGTGTCTCCCATTTTCTGACCCGGATATTACACACCTTAACACAGGCAAAATATGCAGGCAAAACATGGCACACAAATGAAGGATAACATATGAGAATTCTGCCCATTATGAGTTAGATACTGAGGGGTCGACTTAGAAACGAGGAATTAGCAGGGGAATTGGTAATTCTGTTTCTGATTCCAATTTCTCATTTTGTGGCAGTCTTTCACTGGAGTTTTGGGCTGCTGGCAGGAGCTGGAAACTCCAATGAAAGTAAAAAACTAGCAATTCCAGTGGAGATGGTAACTGCATTTACCAGCCCATCAGAATTGAGAGGCCACTCTTAATATGGGTCTAGGTGTTCCAAGTGGCAGTCCTATTGTGTGGGAAGTTGAAGGCATGCTATTTGCACCTGCCTACTCCTGAAAAGCTCTTCAGTGCTTAAAAATAGGGATGGGCGAAATTGCTTTTTTTCTTATCCAAGGTAAGTGAATGCAAAACTGCAGGTAATTTCAGCTTTTCCACATCCTCATCCACCACCCACGAGTTGGAAAAAGGAGGTGTGAAGGAGAAATGCTCTTTAAAACAAGAATTTCTCGTACTGGGCATTGAAGATTGGAACGAATGAGGAGTTCTTGTGCCACCCCGCACTATCAGGGGACGGCCATTATAATTAACTTACTGGTAAATACATTAAGTTGATTAAAATAGCCAGTCCCTGACAATGCCCTTCAAAGGAACAAGCCCAGCAGAAAACTTTGAATTACCCAAAAAAACCTGTAGGCAGCCACTGCACAGAATGCAGTGATTCCCTGTTGCCCAAGTTGCTTTGAGGTGCACCGCGAGGGGCGAGGCAATGAAGTTACTTTGTCCAGCCCCTTAACGTATTTCAAAAAGCAACTGTATTTTGGTGGGTATTTTTGCCCACAGAGCACCAGATCAGAACTATTTCCACCCCAAGGGTAAAAAAGAAATGGACGAAATTGCAGCATTTATCTTTCTGTGCTGAAATATCTCCTTCCCTACATAAAATGTATTTCTCTGCTTCTGATGATGCCAAATGAATAGGAGTAATTGTTGTTTGACTATCCGGGGAATTATGTGGCAATGCGGACATACAGCTAGCCAAACTACCACTTTATTTACAGATATATGTTTTAGGCAGTGTGTCAGGTGAATTATATGGGGTCCTTTGCAATGTGAGTCATTTTGTGGTTTAGAGATGAAAGTTCGCAAATTGGGCCAATTCTAAAAGTGAATTCCAACTTCTGATTGATGTTCTGATACAAATGTTGCTATTACTTTGAACCCTCCTCCCTTTTCCTGTTTGCAATCTCTTGTGTAGTAATTATGGATTGCCTTGACAGTGAATGTGTCACCAGGAAATTATGTGAGAATCACCCAGAGACGGCTTTAGCTTCGCCCACATGGAGAACCAGGAGTACATGTTTTGATTGGGCAGAAGTTGTGTGCTCCCACAAAAAAAGATCTTGCCCTCCACACAGCTGTGATTGTTTTGTTTATTTATCCAGCTGCCTGTGGTTGAACTTTCAGTGGCACATACATGACATTGCCATGCTGATAAAGTGTGTTAGATAACTAGATAGTTTATGTTGTTTTTCTCTAGCAGCAGCACAGGTGGGAGGAGGGTAGTTATTAACCTACATGGTTTTTTCGGTCTCGCTTGACAGACAACTGTCACCTGACCATTTAACCTACAGCAATACTATTCTACAGTTTTTTACTACCACAAAATACATATCCATTTGCATGTTGTTTACTTGTAATGCTTCACATTACTATACTGAAGTACTTTAAAGGCAGATCTATTGGCATTGCCAATGCTTGTTTCATGATTTAGAACAGGTCGGTCGCCTATTTTATCTTCTGAAGAAAGTGTAAAGACTGGTTCGACCTTGTCGGAAATAGAAGCCTTGCCCCTGTCATTAAACAAGTCAAACAAAATGTAATCTTAATTAGATGTGCCATCACATTGAGATATTAAGGTTAGATACATGAACCTTCAAAAGCAGATTTTGATAGAAATAAGAACATGAAAAGAACCAATTAAAGCTTATAAGTTCATGGTACCTCTTCAGCCCTGTCTCTGTCTGCTCTTTAAGCTTGGTACATAGACTCAGTTTCATTTAACATTTAATTCAAGAAATCGCGTTTTTGGTGAACAGAAAAAAATATGTGATCAAAATCAAACCATATTTCGTATTGAGTCAAGAGCTATCCATTTCTATGCGTACAGCTGAAAGGATTTTTGCAGTACAAATGCATTTATATAAATGCACATTTTGTGGGTTCATTGGTTTTTGGGTTCACATACCTTGGAATTCTATGCAAGCCGTAGTATTTCAGGTGCATTCCTTCTCCCTTGCAGTTATACCTCCACAATATGGGATGTGTGGATGTATATTTTCCCAATGAAGCAAAGATTCTCTCCACAACCCTTTAAAATATAGAACAGTTTGAGGCACCATCAACGTCAATTTGCAATCTTACTATTGGGTTTTAGCACTAAACTTAAGTTTGCAAATTGGATCCATTTAGGATGGTTGTGGATACTTAAAATTAATAAATATAGGGGTATATTCACAAGAACGTGTGATAACTACCGCAAGAGTAGCGTAACGCAACTTTCAATATCGCAGCCCATCGCGGGAAAATAACCCCGTGTCAACATGGAATTCACAACAAGGCGGTACCATGCGATAGTCGCCAGATAACGCGTCAAATGTCAGCGTGTAAATCAACACCACGCCGAAATAATGCGAAACGCGAACGCGAGAAATCATGCGATGAGGCCAATCGCGGTACTAAAAGTAGCGAAAACCAGCCTCAGGCATGCAAATCTCACGCGTCTGGCGGGAAATTGCACCATAAAAACCACAGACACAACACACCAGAAACAAGCCAAAGCACGAAGCAACATGGATGCACTCTGACCCAGCGCAGAGGGCAACGCGAACCCACAACCCCCACAGACCACCAGCAAGGAACAACTGGCTCGGGGAAGGCCAAGGAGAAAAGGGAGAGGAATACGGGGTGCAGACCGCAGGGAAACAAGACCAAGGCCACGGAGGCGACAGAACACTACCAGCAACTGACCCACAAGCAGACCACCTGGAACGCAGTTGGAGTGCCCAGGAGGCCAATGCAGGAGGCCAAGAGGCGCCGGCAGGACGTGACAACCTAAACCAGGTACAAACCCGCTGCGAACAGGAAGGCAGCAACGGCGACAGGAGGTGGCAGACCTGCACCACAGGAGGAGCTGGAGGAAACCCAGGCCACAGTCATCAGTGTGGAGATGGTGCAAGGAGGCGGGAGTACGGACACAGCTCGACAGGACCCGACACAACAACAACAGGGTGAGGATCCAACAGGGACTGGGGGGATGGGGGGTGATGGGCACAATGCCACACATGCACAATGAGGTGTAACACACTGCACACACACAATTACCCAGGGACATGTCCCCCATCCCCGTGGCACACTGCAGCACACACACATAGCAATCACAGCACAAACCAAGACAATGTGGCACAAAGTTCAACACCCACACTGCAGAACAGGGGACACAACTGGGTCCACCCAGGCGCAGAACCAGAACAATCACATCGGACAGAGCAGGGAACTGTGAGATGCACATCTACCCCTACAACCCCACATCAGCCATGTAGGCCAAATGTACACTGTCCCAACTCAAATAGCCACCACCGCCCAAACAGTCACAACGTACATTGTCACACAGTCTGCATGTCGACAAGAACAAGGCGCCAACACAATGCCAACATGCACCTCCCCTTCACAATGCAGAGGGACAAACAACACCTCCAGCAGGTCAGAACAGACAACCCATCAGTGATGCCCGAGACGAACACCACACCCCCGACACCGACGCCCTACAACAGCCCATGGACATCCCACACAACCCACCACCAGGACCAGGGCAGACAAGCTACTCAGAGGAGAACCCAGCCCCTGCAACAGACCACACAGCATGTAGCACCCGCAATCACGGCTGGGTCACAACACTTCACCCACCCACACATGGCACCCCAATGCCAGGTGGCAGAACGCCAAAATGAGGTGGCCCAACAGGTGAGGGTGTTGCCTAAACCATGGAATGCGAACCAGAACACATACGTGGGTGTCCAATAGCCTTCAGGGACCACCTACACCCCACAAAGGAGACCCACACCCCCATAAAGACACATGCACACATCATGTTGAACTGGCTATGGGCATGTGCGCCCGGCCCCTTTATTGGCAGGGCCACATGTACAGTGACGCCTGTGCTGGATGTGTGTGGGGTCAGTATAAGCCAGCCCGCACGGAGTGCTTGGTGCTGCCAACAACCTGAACAGTGGACACCAGTGTAATGGAAACAGAAAACACCAGCATAACAGAGTCAAATGCAGAGCAACATGGAGGGATCCGGAGTAAGGACAGAGGTCACCCAATATTCAGTCAGGACGTTCCGTGAGTTGCAGTGCACTGAGGTTGGGGCACTAGAGAAGAGCGCGCTCATGTGAAGAAATTGCTAGGATTGTGTCCCTTCGTGTTAGTCCTGATGCAGATGCAGTGGGGTGTGTTACACCTGCATCAACTTCCTCATCAACGACCCAGGTCTCCCACACTGCCTGAGGTGACATTGCTGCGCAACCTCACGACAGCACAAAACTCAATCAGTAACGGACAATGGCTTGCGGTGCACTGAGTCACTGGCACCTGGAGTGCTGAGCAGGGTAGCAGGCCGATGATGGCATCCACGACAGGTCTGAGCAACTCCGTAGGTCTGTCAAGACCACCCTTTCTACTCTGGCAGATGGCGGTTGGAGGTGGTCCTTGCGGTGGTGGCGTGTGCCTCCTGCGGTGATGCGACGTCCGGGCCGGTCAAGACTCGATGCTTTGCGTGGGCCCTGGTGGCCCGCAGTTGAGGCCGGAGGAGGCAGACAGTGCAGGGCCACAGACACATGGCGTTGATGACCCCAAGACCATCGCTACAGAGGCCATTCAATATCCCAGAAGGAGGGGTCCCAGGCCTGAGCAGCACAGAGAGAGTGGCCCCGGATGCACTGCGGCCGGCACAGGCACCCAGCCATGGGACGGTGACATGCGGTGCAGTCAGATGGGCCATGCGACCTGAGTGGGTCCCCATCAATGTCCGAGGTGTATGTTGCAGAGGGTTTCGGGGGACAGTGGAAGGTGTCCTCCAGGGCATGATTGGGAAGGTCTGATGTCATCTGGAAGCAGCAAATGGAGGAGTGGAAAGCGCAACCCTCGTTTGCACCCACAATTCGGGATCAGCTACATGAGGATGAAAACTAGCCCCTAGTCCACAGACTCAAACGCCACCAATGTACGACCAGTGAGTGTCCATGAATGTCGGGGAACAAACTTAGTGGCACAGGTGCTGTGAGGGGATGCAGTCTGCGATGATGCTGGTACACAGATGTGAACTCCAACATTGCCAAATCAAGACTTTGTGACCTACTGGACCGCAGTGTAGGCCGGAGGCAGCAGTCAGCATGGGCCCACAGACACGTGTTGTGTGCTTGTGATGCATTCATTTGCTTCACTGAGAGCAGGGAGTTTAGTGATATCACCCCCTGCAGTGGACATCCGCTCACTGCCATGGTGTAATCAAGACTCAGTTCCAAATGTATGACCTACCTGACCGTGGTGTAGGCCTGAGGCAGCGGTTAGCACGGCCCATTCACCGAGTGTTGCCGGCATAGGTTGGATGGCCCCACCGGCCTGCGAAGTTCAGGTTCAGTGGCACCACGTGTAGTCGGCTGACGTTGAACAGGGTTAGTGGCACCACGTGTCGCAAGATGCCCATATGGAACTATGCCTCACTGATCGGGGGGTCTGGTGCTGTGGCCGCTGGCCCGGATTTGGGGTCACTGCCATTCATGACTCAGGACACAGTTTCACATATGGGACCTACTGGTCCGAAGAGTAGGCCGGGGGGGGCAGTAGAGTACATCAACGAAAAAGTAATAAAGCGGGCCTGTGTCGTGGAGGCCGTGATGGTCTGAGGTGGCTGCCAAGGTCTCGGGCCTCGGACTTGGGGCTTGCGCCGGCACGTGGTGGGCCCTCCTTGACACACGCCGGTGTCGGAAGGTGATCAGTGTGGCCTGGCTGCGCAGGGGCTGGCCTGACGGGTTCGTGGTCCAGCGTGCCGGGGTCCGGCAGGCGCACAGCATCGCAGGCAACTCCACTCACGAGGACGGCGTCGGCCTCGTGGCGGGGTGGGATGCGCCGCCCTGGCAGGGACGTGGGTCTTTCCGGAAGAGGACCACGCCCAGGCCTACGTGCTTTTTATTCACACCCCTACACTGGCGTGGCGTACGCCGGGCCATCCCACTCCGCTGACGCTTAGGGGGGGCGTAACAGGCAACATTTCTGCGAGGTCCCCCACTGGCTGATGTGACATGGTGGCGTCCACTGTCCACTACACTCCATACGCAAGCGGTGTATGTCGCCATGGAGATGGGTGTGTTCTGCATACTGTGAGGTGTCCAGCACATCTCCGGCACTCTTGGCATTGTGTACTTTCCCAATCATGGTTCTACTGCATCCTTCACACATGCCTGGTTGCCACCTCTCCCCACATTCGGCTATTATGTGGCTGAGGTGCCATGCCGTTGCTGGCTCATGTTCAGGGCTTGCCCATGTGGACATTGTAAGTTGTTCTGTTGTGTCTGGTGGGTGGGCATATTGTTGTGCCTGTTGCATGTGATTTTGTGACGTGTGCATTGCCAGCGTTGTGAGTTGCATGGTTGTGGAGTTGAGGTGTGTGGGGTGTTCATCTGTATATTGCCAAGGGGCTGTGCTTTCCCTTGCTGCCATCCTGGGAACGCTGGTTGATGATGGACTGTCGGAGGATGAAGGTATCATGCACACTGGCTGTGTATTTGAAGGCGACATTGTTGGGTGTTCCACGTTGTTCTGTTGTTGCCTGCACATTGGTGTGAGATGTGTGCTTCCTGTTGTGGTGATTGTGTGCTGTGTCACCAGGGGGCACAGGTAGCACATGTGTGCTGTGTATTGCCCCCAACACGTGCGTGCATCCTGCTTGGGCGTATGGTCCTTGCTTGGTCTCCAGAGGATCCTGCGCATTGTGTTGTACGTATGGGGACTGGGGTACCAGGGTGATGGTCATGTCCAGGACAGGTGTGGGGGACTTGGATGTGGCTGGCTGTGAGACTCCTCTGACTCTGGCGGGTGTTGGATGGGGGGTCCCAGGGGCCAACAGGTGCAGCCACGCCATCAGCTTTGTGTGGGGTGGGATGTTGGTTGTCCGCTGTGTTGTTGCCGTAGGCCTGTTAGGTGATGATGGTCAGGATGCGTAGGTTGGTTGTCCCTTTCAGCCTGTAGTGGACGGTGACATTGTCAGATGTTGGATCTGTGCGGCTGGTACATTTCCTGGGGTTCCGCTGTCTTTGTCTGCGCTGCGTCTGTGGTGGTCCGGGGGGGTGTTCCGGGTGTGGGTTGGGGTCATGGGGCGGTGGAGGTGGATGTTGTGGCCCTCTTGGGTGTCCGGGCCGCATGATGGGTGGCTCCATGGCATCTGTTGCCCTTGGGATGTGGCGCTGGGCTGTGCTCCCTTTTGTGGTGCTGGCTGCCGTCCGACTTTACACCAGGTCAGAGCAGGTGTAAATTTCCTGGTGCTAACGCGCTTTATCGCCTGTTTTGTGTTTTTATCGCGAGTGTGACTGGTCGTTGTGAATGTTGAGGTGTGATGTTGTCTCCGCTTTTGTCACGGGAACGCCTACTCTGCATCTCATTAGCGATATTTGCGGGGGTCCTCTGTGGCGATGATTTTTGCGGCTGCTATCGCGGGTAAACTGGTGCTGTGGGCTGTTTACGTGGGCTTGTGAATGGGGGTAAATTTATCACGACTTTGGCTGCGATAAAGTGCCGTTAATTCGGCGGTAGCTCCTTGTGAATATGCCCCTTAGTGTGCCAAAATTAATGTGTGCAGTTAAACAAGTGTTATGTCTACATGTGTTACTATTAGTCCTAATACCATTTTCATTGTTACCATAAATCTTCGACACACGCAAAATAGTTGTTATTCATTTAGTAACTCCATATGTTTTGTTTTATATATAGCTAACAGCAACAACAGTTTTCTTCCGGAAAACCAAGGTGGTGCTATTGGTTACCACCTTGTTTGACGTTTCGACTCTGAGTGGTGTTAAGAAGCTAATTGTGAATGTGTTTTTGAGTGCTATATTTGAAGGCATTTTCCAGATTTTGGTATTGGCAGTGAAAACATGACAACTTCAAAAGACGGCTGGTTTGGAGGTTATTGTATTGTTTTTTTTTTAGATTGTTCTCATCTTCTCACTAATTTATGAATTGCCTTGATATGGGAGAGGTAAGTACATCTGTGTGGGTGACTTGCCTGTGTCTTAAGCTAGCCAGAGAATGCAAATTAATGTACGTTTGAATTCTGGGAGAAGGAGAAGGAATCAGCTAGAGGAGCAGGATCGGGTGTCACTGAGTGTTTGCTCACAAAAAATGTTACAAGGGGCACATTTATGTGGTCATTAGAAGCGCCCTTGTAATTTTCAAATGGCCTATCAGAAATCTGGTTCGTGTTATCTCAGGGCAATCAGAATTTACTGGTCTCCAATTATATCAACAGGTAGCACCTACTACCATTGTCATGTTTCCTATATGCCGTGGGCCCTCAATCTGGGGACTACATATCCCTTTTATGACTGCACTCCCACGTTAGCTTGGCAGAGCTGTCCCAGGCAGTTTCAATGAGGGCTGTGGGCTAGAAACTCAGAACTCAGCCGAACCCAACAATAACACAAAATAAATCAAAGTCTAGCCAGTGCTTTTACTTTAAAAAGAGAAAGCACTTTAATGCATGCGCAGCTAAATAATAATAAAAAAATAATTACAAATATGCAAAGTCACCAGTGAGTAAATCAGTTCTGACCCTCTCTCAAGGAGCCTCAACGGTTTTAACAGGGTGCAAATCTACAACCCTGAATATTAGAGGGGTAACTAACATCAAAAACCTTGTCTGTTCAGTAATCCACAAGTTTACAAGGGACTATGGGGGATATTCTCAAGGAAGTGGCGGTGAGAGGCGTTAGCCTCCTTGGCTTAACGCCTCTCACCACCACTTCGGAAACGCGAGGCTGCACCCAATTCTCAAGAATGTGGTCCAGCCTGGCGTTTCCCCCTGCGTTTCACGACTTAGCGCCAACGCAGACATCCTTGCACCAGAGTGCAAGGGTGTCTGTGTGCAGGGGAGGGTTGTTTATGTACAGGAAGGTGCCCCTTCCTGCACATAAACAATCCTACTAACACCATTTTGTAACTTTCATGTGTGCTGCTTCGTGCAGCACACATCAAAGTTACAAAATGGCATTTCTGAAAAGGTTTGTTCATGTACAGGAAGGGACACCTTCCTGTACATGAACAAACCATGGCATTTTGCTCTTTCCATGTGTGCTGCACAAGGCAGAACACATGGAAAAAGCAAAAACGAGGAGAAATAAGCTTATTTCTCCTCGTTTCGCCACCTTAAGACCAGGATTTTTCTGGTCTTAAGGTGGTGCCCACCGCAACACCCACTGCACGCCCCTTTCACGCTAAATTTAGCGTGAAAGGGCCTTATTCTCAAGGCAGCGAACGCTGCCTTGAGAATAAGGCGCTGACCCTATCGCCACGGGAACATCAGAAAAAGTGACGTTCCCGTGGCGATAGGGGCTTGAGAATATGCCCCTATGTACTCAACCGTAGACCTTCATATAATTAATCAACAATATCCTCCTAAAAGCCTATTGCATTAGCCGTAGGCTTTTCGCTATCAAAAGTTGTTGGTCGATGGGCTTTGTCATTCTCTCCAACCTAGTATAAAGGCCTACTGCCTTCCATGTAACTTTTCAAAATCGTGAAAAAGAGGCCTACAGGCTTTTACATTTGTCTCTTTCCAGAGATTTGAATCCGTTTTAAAATGCCTAGCATAAAGGAAGTCTGGAATCTAAACATCTAAAATGGCCACATCTTTAAAATGAAAAGCACTGAAATATGATCTCTCACTGGAGACAGATAACCATACCTTTGGTCCTTATTAAATACTACCATGGAGCTTGTGAGCTCTGGCCCACGATCCCAGCAGTGCTATAGCTTTACCTTACAACCAGGACTCTTTAGATTCCCTTTCTTTCTTATTTTTATTAATACATTGTAGGCCAAATCATAGCAGGCCCAGAGAGTTTTAGACTTTCTATTGGTGCCCCTGCTCCTCTGGGCACACAGGACATACTTTGAATAGGGCAGAGTGGTTGCTCCTCTAGAGTCAATCAATTTGTCAATTTAACTTTATTATGATACGGAACTCCTACGGAGGCCCACATAATCTAAAACAGATAATAAAACAGTAATACATTACACATATTAAAATCTAGAATTAAAAAGATATAAAACCTTCAATCTGTTACATCCTTCCAATGAGAACACAGTGACTATCCTATAAAAAGTAGCAGCACGCATAACACCATAAAACATCATATTTAAGTTTACAACATGCGGTAGGCATTTTGTGCCCACGTACTCCGAAAAAAGACAATATAGAAGCAAATAGGACATATAAAGAGCTTATTCAAAAACAGCATATTTGGACCACAATAAAGTGCATTGTGGGTTGCGCAATATACAAAGTGCTAATAATGGTTGGAGCAATATTATGAATACAACCTTAAACAATAGGAGCTGACAAGCACAGAATTGGAATATACCATTATCACATCTCTAAGGGTAGCAACAGAAACCCTAACAAATATTCAGAAAAGATTTTTAAAAAATGGTAAATCTTATTACAAAGTAAACAACAAGGGGGACAATGAGGGCTTGATAAAGGTCCACCGTACTTGCCCTGGGTAGAACTAGAAGACAAAAGAGGTACGGTGTTCCTGGGTGGCAAGTTGGCCACCTGGTTAGTACTCAGAGTGGTGGGGAGGTGGGAAATACCTCCTTTCGGAACTAGGACCCTACACACCCAGCAAGCTAGGTGTCATGCTTCATCATATGGGTCTGCTCCTCGTCGAGCCGGCGCTGCAATGCTCGACGGGCACCCATAAAGGGGCTCTTTATCGGAGATCTTTTGTTCCTTGCCGTATAGGTGCCGTGGGTGTGAGGGGCCTGGTAAGATGTAGATGTGGTGTGTGGGTTAAAACAGGTAAGGGAATCCTCTATAATTATTTTTATTCTGAAGAGGTCACAACCTGATTAAAAAGTAAAAAGAAGAAGGAGGGCGACTATTTTGTTTTAATCTGACAAAAATTACGCTCTACCCCTTAGTGGTCAACATGTTTCCTGATGCAGCGGAGCGGGTAGGTGAGCCGGACTGCTCTGAGCGGGAGCAGCGACACTACGTTGGTGTCCACATACTCCGCTGCGGTCTGATGAAGCAGCACTTGAATCCTTAAGAGGTTGGCTGCTTTTCTCCGGGGCAACGTCCTACCGAGAGAAGAAGTGGTATGTAGAACCACACCACACACTGTAGATAGTTTTCATTTAGTCACTAGGTCCTGAGGAATCGCCAACTGATCTATTAGAGATATTTTATAGGCGAGAAACATGTTGACCACTAAGGAGTAGAGCGTAATTTTTGTCAGATTAAAACAAAATAGTCGCCCTCCTTCTTCTTTTTACTTTTTTAATCAGGTTGTGACCTCTTCAGAATAAAAATAATTATAGAGGATTCCCTTACCTGTTTTAACCCACACACCACATCTACATCTTACCAGGCCCCTCACACCCACGGCACCTATACGGCAAGGAACAAAAGATCTCCGATAAAGAGCCCCTTTATGGGTGCCCGTCGAGCATTGCAGCGCCGGCTCGACGAGGAGCAGACCCATATGATGAAGCATGACACCTAGCTTGCTGGGTGTGTGAGGGTCCTAGTTCTGAAAGGAGGTATTTCCCACCTCCCCACCACTCTGAGTACTAACCAGGTGGCCAACTTGCCACCCAGGAACACTGTACCTCTTTTGTCTTCTAAATCTTATTACAAATCATTTCATTCAGGGGGGGCAGGACACATTTACAGGCCTCCAAGGTGGAGTGGGTGTTAAATTTGATAAAAGTATGTCTTAGAGAATGATGACAAGCATTCTGCAACACGGGGCCACAAATAGTACATAGTTAAGATCCTGGATATATAGCTAGCACAACTCACATTTTCTTTGCTTTTTTGCGATTTCATCCTAAATACCAGTAATCACCCGTAAAGGGGGCAAATCCAATATCATCAATAGGATAAGCCTTCTGATCCCATGAAGCAAATTCCTTACTAAATAGGACTGGGGTTTGTTCCCCAGATTGCTCTTGCACACCACCTGATTACGCGCATTTGACTGGCTTAGTGCACTGTCTCTGGCCAGGCTCAATTTAAGCAAGGAGCCCTTTATCAGGCTCTTCAGGGTGGACTTGGGCATAAAAGAATCAATATTCAAGTTAAGCCCAAACATTTCATTTGCTTGCTCAAAGGACCTAAAAAGCGTGCTCCGTTATTTCAACTGGGAGAACATTTCAACCCTCAGAGCTGCACTTAATGTTCCCTACTCTCCACCTAAGAGAGAGTTTTGCCACCTCAATACAGCTGCCCGGGAGAATGCGTATGAGGATAGTAGACCAAACTCTAGGCGCAAAACATGGCGGGCTGCAAGGGTATTCAAATTACACATTTGACAAAGAATTCAACCTTCATTCCCTTCGAAAGATTGCCAATAACTCAGATCCAATACTTCACAAGCATAGCATAATGAGGAGGAGATTTTGGCCCTGTAAACACAAAAGACATGCCTAAAATGTTATAAAATCTATACAGGGCATTAGCCTGAGAGAGGGCTCTACTCACACAAAGTTTCTTGTGATCAACATCCCATCCATTCTTGGAGAAGACCTTCCCAAGATAAAGATACGAATCCAAAATTTTCAGTTTATCAGTACCCAAATACCACTGAAAGCTCCTCCTTAGTTTTAACACATTCCTGCAAAAGATCAAAACTTTACTTTTAGAGATATTGATCTTTAGAAAATGCGCTTCAGCATACTTAGACAGAGCTTCTAGACGACGTTGCAAAGCAATGGCCTTTAAATCCTAAACCGCTACATCATTGGCATACAGTAGGGAGCCAATGAACTTCGTGCCGTTCTTGGGGGGTCACCTCTTACTTGGTTTAGGGTGCCTGGTAGGTCAAAAACATATTAAAAATAACAAAAAGGGGCCAATTGCCAACCTTGCTTAAGACCGTTATGGGTTTTTACCTTCTGGGATAGACCCTGTGTCCCTTCAATCAGGATTTGACACCAAGTATCCGTGTGTAACTCCGTAATAAGACCCAAGAGATGGTGCAGAACATCCAGAGAGAAACGTTTCCTCCACAGCGTTTGGCGATCCACTCTATCAAACGCTGTAGAGAAAAAAAATGAACGCCGTATATTCTGGCATACCTCGAGAGAAGGCATATTTTTCTACTACCGTTTGCAGGACTGCAATGTTATACAGAGTACTGTGATATCTCCTAAAACTTGTTCTGGGGGAATGATGTTCTGATCTTGAGCCCACTGCTATAAATTACTAAGTAAGCTCCTGACAAATTATTTGCCAGAAGCATCCAGCAAAGCTATCTGTCTAAAACTGGCCAGGGAGGATTTAGGGTCCTTCTTCTACAACGGAATGATGACACTCCCCTTCCATGACTGGGGGATTTTCCCAGAGTGATAACAAAATTAAACAATGGGTCAAGGAAAGATCCCCAAGCAACAGCCTCCTTTTTAATAGCCGCCATTGGGACCTCATCAGGCCCCAAGGTCCCAGAGGTTCTGGCATTCTTTATAAATGCCACTGTCTCATCCACAGAGGGGGCACCATGTATCAAGTATGGAACCTCATTTGCACAAAGAGTCACAGGGAAGGCTAACTTGGTATTACTCATATAATGCTGAAAAATATAGTCCACCCAAGCATTTTCAGGAATCGGATTGCCTTTACCCTAGAGTCATTCAATTCTGCTGCATTTTAGAAATGGCTTTAATGCCTTCCAAGTTCCCCATGGCCTATGCCTTTAGCAGGTCTTCAGAGCCACTGTAGCACAGCTGTGCAGCCAGATACATTTCTCTTCTGAAGCATAAGTTTTGGAAAAGATGGGCAGTGTTCTCAGGCTCAAGGAGGACCCTTGACACATGGCTGCAGTGGTGAGCTTTATGGGCCTTCCATGAGCTTGGGAATGGTTTCCTTGTCCCACTTGGCCAAGAAAGACGGTGCCACCTTAAACAACACCAATTGAGGCCGAGGACCATCAATTTCTCCCCTCTCAGAGATGACCCTTCTCCGAAAGGACAAATGCTGCTGGAGGCTAACTCAAGGGGAAAAAGTGGAACGGAAAGAGAAGAAAACTATACAAAACTATGCAAGTCTGGTGCAGAATCAGATTTTGTCACAGACTCAGAGGTCTTGTAACATGCGTGTAAGGCCCTATTATTTATGACTGACCTGTATATTTCATGTATGTGTGGTGACTGCTGTTAATACCTAGTACAATAAAATCTCCATCCTCAGGATAAATATAGGCAGTCAAACTTGCCAAAATTTACTCAGGAAAATACAAGGACATGGAGATTTTGACGCAGTAAGTAACAAAATCCTCAAGTTATGTCTCAATTTGTGGAGAAAACATGTAATAGATAATTATTGCACCTGACAAATTCAAAAATACCTCAGTGTTGTTATATGCAACAATTATCACATAGGAAACTAGCCAATAGTAGGGAGGGCTTTCAGAGGAAATTGTACAGCCCTAATCTGTATAAAATAGGCAGAATGTAACATACAATCGTGTAAGTGGGCTGTTCCTCTTTTCAGTGTTTGTTTTTTGTGTATTTTCATCATATTAAATCAGTGTTTTCCAAACCTTTGAAGTCAGTACTTATCATTCTTTATTCAGGTGCCTAACTCCCAAAACAGAATCAAATGTGCTTTCCCTTGATTAAAAAACATGTTGCTTTTTGCTGTGATTGTTATAAAGCACATATTTAATTTGAAAGAGAGGTAATGCAGGGTTTATAGTGTCTTCCTTTTGGCAGTGTGTCCAATGTGCTTATGTTAGACTGTTTTAAGCATAGAAAGTCAGTGTATTACACTTTCGCCCTCACGCACATCTCATTACCCTCTCTCACATCCCATCACCTTTAACATTCACTCTGCCAGGATGCTGTCTGGTTTACAGGACGATTAATGGATTTAAAAAGTAAGAGTGTTATATTCAATTGTTTTAATAAACAATTCCTGGACACAGTTGAGGGGCGTTCACCGACTCCTTACTGAATATTACGATAATGTAGGGGTGGTCAACCTTGCCAACAGCCTAGTACCTTGTGAAACCTTAAAAATTCTGAATTATACGAGATTAATTTTTAGCCCTACATTTTAAGGCACCTGAAACATGATACTTTACGCATGCTTGGCACTGCTTTCCTGCACACTTTGTCTGACTACATTAAGGTGGTGCTGCTGTTGTGTGGACATTCATAGCTGCAAAGTGCCCCCATGACAAATGCTTCACTTTAAGTCAGTTCTGATCTTTTAACAGACATCGCTGTTAATATTACAGTGCTTAATTTGAGCCTGTGGTTTCTGGTGCTCGGCAACGGTACTTACTTGTCAACACCAGGGATTGTGAGCACAACAACAGTTAATTATTAATTCAGTGTACATTAAAAATAACTATTACCTGCCACCCAAGCAATTTTTATAGCTTTGGGGGCTTGAAATTATCTGACTTGCCACATTTGTAGGAGTGTGATGGTTAGTAGTTGTGTTGTTACTATCATTGGAGGCATAGCAGTGACGGTGGACAGTCAAAATATCGATTTTTAAATATCGAAGCACAGTTATATCGAGTTTTAAATATCGTAGGGACAAAATATCGAAGTCAAGAATATCTACAACCAGAATATCGAAGTTAAGGTAAGAAATATCGATGTTGCAAATATCGATGTTAGTAATATCGATAGTTAAATTATCGATGTTAATAATATCGATATTTATATGAGTGTTATGTATTTTAGTATGTATTTAATATGTATGTGTTCTATATTTTTAGTTAAGTATTGTACTGTTTTTTTAAATATATGTATACATTTTTTAGAAATTAGTAATTTTTTTAAAAGTAAATTTTGCGTTTTAGTACTGTAGCGGGTTGTGGGTTTATAGGGGAATAGGGTGGGAAGTAATTTAATTATAGTAAATTAAATAATAATTTTTAGGAATTATTAATTTATTTTAATTAAATGTTGTGTTTTATTTCTGTAGCGGGTTGTGGGTTTATAGGGGAATAGGGTGGGAAGTAATTTAATTTTGATTAAGTAATTATTAATTTTTAATTATTGTTATTAATAATTAATTTATTGTTAATTGATTATTAATTGGTAATTAATTATTATTAATTGATAATTATTTTATTTGTATTAATTTATTATTGGAGTGGGTTGTGTGTTTTTAGGGGAATAGGGTGGTAAGTAAATTATTTGTAATTAAGGGGCCCATTACGATGGCGGGCGGAAGCACAACCGCCGTGCTGGCGGATGCAAAAACCACCAGTTACCGCCGGCACGCAGCAGTCCACACGCCCGCCCAATTACGATGCGAAAAGCAGGCCAAACACCGCCGGCAAGCCAGCAACACCGTCCGCCATCAAAGTGCGCCCGCACACGTAGCGGCGCAGCACAACTGACACACACCGTCCGACGAAACACGTCCCGCCCGGCGCATAAATTACGATGCCGCAAACAAACGGCTCCCACGGCAAAGAGACACCGCACGTGAAAGAGAGGCGGAAACACGGACGCAGAGCACGGACAACGAAGAAGCGGCACCCCGGGCATGAATCCAGCACTGCAGGCCCTTCCCATGCTACTGCTGATGCACCACCAAGGACGCAACGTACCGCGGAGACGCAGGTAGGCACACACACAACAAGTGCACGCAAACAGCGCACACAGTGCAAGGGCGGAAAAAGCGGACAACCCCCCACCAGCGCGTGCACACTACACATCCACCATTGCATCCACATATGACACACAGGCCAAATCCTAACATCGCGGAACACATGTGTACACACCACCTGGGACTAGGAACCAACCACCCCGTCACGGCCACAAAGCGCCGATGACGCCGCCACACATGCGCACAACGCAGAGGCCAACCGCAGCGCCATGCATGCGTCGCACACAGACACAGGGACACAACCAAGCAGCACACACATCAGCCCCACCCCGAACGCACATGACACGTGACAGGCCGGCCACAGACATGTCCCCAACGCCCAATTCACGGACAACACCCAACGCCACACAACCGACGCACACATGTCAGTGAAGACACGCAACAGCAGGACACACCCCAGTGTAACAAACATGGCGTAGCACACAGCGGCGGCAACACCAACTAGGAGAAGCAGGGCCCCTTCGGGAAGAGGAACGCCAGTACCACACTGAAAAACCCATACCACCCTGCACATATGAACAAGACACATGAAACGGAACACCAAAGAGCCCGGGGACCGACAACAGGTGGCCCAAGAATTACATCCACACACAAGGCCCAACGCAGAGCGGAAAGGCAGCCTGCCGCCCACACAAGGGAGAGCAGACAGCACTGAATGACCTTCCATTCCAACACCGAAACCACAGCCCTACGACAGAAGCCGGTGAATACAGCCATTGTCCAAGAATAGACCAACACAGGCATGCCGAGGAGACCGACCACAGGGCAGATAGCGCATATCACAGAAGCACACAACGGACGGGGAAGAAAGAAGAAAACACTCCCCCATGTCGGCCACATGCAAGTTAATTGGAAGGAGTCACACAGCACTGACCTTGAACTGTCTGAGAAGCATGTGGGAAGAGGGCCCGTGTCCTCCAAACAAGCCAACAGAACACAAGTCCTGTCTCCCCACGACTACACAGAGCTCACAGCAACACCGGAGCGTGCACATTGCAGACTGCACACACAGCCGGAGCACGCCACCTCTACGAACCGCTGCGAAATGGCAACCGCAACACACCTACCCAACTACGCCGAACAGCTCAAGCTGTACCAAACCAACACGATACATACATTGGGATGCGATCTCCTGTCCCTGCTGAACGTAAGTTACCGACTGACTTACCGCATCACATTGTTCAGCTGCGTCATGCCCGTCTTCTACTGTCGGAGGTGTCCCTACCAGCATCCCGTCGAGATATGCCTCTCCAACCCGGCATGTCTGAAGGCGGACCTGCTACCACTACTCCTCCCTCTGGACGCACACGACAGGGCCTGCTCTGCCTATGGGGGCATGGCGTATGTGGCCAACATCGCACGCGCACTGAAATGGAACCACTGTGCCTCCACACGACGGATCATCGAGAACAGCTACATCGAATGTCACCCAGCATGCCCCATCATGGTCCTCCAAGGGACAACCTACGAACAACACCTTGACAGCCACCATCCGCTTCATTGGCTGGCAAACATGTACACCACCAATGACATGGAAGCCCTGCTGGACGGCATCGCATACCTGACAACCTGTAAATACGTCGGACCACAACGCAGGTTCCCCGAGTGACCTATGAAGTCCAACCCCGCACCCATGCTCAGCTTCCGCACGGACTGGCCAGTCACCACCACAACAGCCATACCAAACGACCGGCAACTGTAACCACACCATCAACGACATCGCCATGACATCGGATATGACCGGGACATGCACACTGTTCCCCATCACATCCAGGAACACCGCATGCATCGTGGGAGGCAGTGGCATGGGCTCTGTGCATCGCACCCACATGGACGGAACTGCACGAACAACCAGGACACGACATGGATCCAGCGCACATGGACACACACACCGCTCAGTGGACATGAATAGGTCACCTGGAGTCTGTGGGTGCTGCACCCCTCCCACCCCCGCCCCGGGAATCCCATACCAGGACCTTTGCATGGACGACAAGTGCATACAACAACAACACGACCCCAGTGACTGTGACATGTCCAGTAACCACCACAGTGCAACAACAAGTGGCACGCCGCTGCATGCACGCAAGCACATGCCCTGATGTCATCTCACATGCACGCGTGCATGAGGAACAACCGCAGCAAACCTGTCACATGGAACTGAGATGGACTGTGCCCATGATGCCGAGCGGTCTGGTAGGCTACATGTATACCGTCTGTGTCAAAGTCCGCAGCTCCGCAGCTATACGTAAATGTACATTAGCACAGCCTTGGCCAAGCAGATGTAACCCCACACCCTATCCCATTTGTTATCATGCTCAGTATATCCTCAACATGTATTCCGCTGCCAGTAGTGTCCACTATACTGCATCACAGAGGACAGAAGACTCAATATAATGTTTGAAACCAGAACTGTCTCCGCTGACTCATTTCACAAGTACGAATGAGAGAGGATGAGAGTATGTGAAGTACACGGCAGTCGTGACATGACCATGTAGTCCACTGGTATTGGATGTCAACGCAAATGAGTAGCACTACTGTGGAAGACACACATGTGTCGTGTGAAGTCGTATGGACGCAGTGCTCAGGTGGGTGGGTGCGACGGGTAGATGCGCACATGCCAAGTTGGAGCACGCCGTGTTGGGAGGGGTCATGAACAGTACACCACTGCTTCCCTGGGCATTGTGAGAGGACACCTGTCGGGGGGGTAGTGAACACGTGTGTGCACAGTAGCCGGGCACACGTACAAAGCGGTACCAGGCGCACCTCAGCCCACCCTCTGTGGACAAGCTGGATCCTGTTGTGCGCCCGCCATGCCCCTTGACAAGGCACACACAGCCCCAGTCGACCAGGTGTAACCCCAACATAGTCAATCCGCACAGGCGATACAGGGCACGGGATGGCAGTGGAGCATGGTGTGTGAGAGGTCTCCTCGCGCTCCTCCTGGTCATATCACGCAGGCAATAGAACCTCAACGTCCAGCATGGCAAAAAGTCAAATGGAAGTGTAGGGGGACGCACCACAGCACGAGCAGCACTGACGTCACGGGAGGTGGCTCGCACCATCCCATCCATTGCCCATCATACCAACCACGCCACATGCCATTGCGACTAAGTGCAAGCGCGTGCGCCACCACCCCTGAGCCCTCCCCAGAGAGGCCAAAGAGTGAATGTGTGGGCCAACAGCCACAGACGGACGCGGCCTGGCCGCAAGGGCAGCCACAGCCACTGGGTGTCGCAGGTGGCGGATCCGGAAGGCGAAGACTGTGATGCATAGTCCATGCAGGCCGGGTCTCCATTTGGGGCACCACGCAGGTGGACGGCGTCCCGCAACACATCATACCCTGAGACAGCCCACTCGTGCAACTGGACCCACACATACACTCCTTGCCCTCTCTGGTGCGAGCTTGGGGCTGCCTGTGCAAGCGCTAGCCTCGCAGGTGAGCATGCATATTGGGGGGGCGAGGGGAGGACATGAGGGCTGGGCCGATGATGACTGTATCACTGTCAGTTAGTACAAGGGATGACCCAGATGTGGAAAGGAAGAGACGTGTCCCGTGTGTACTGCAACTAGTCGCCAATCCAACTACCCCCCCATGTCCGGAATGTAAGCCCGCACCTAGGCCCGCCCATCCGCCACATCGAACATACCACCAGCACGACAACCTTCCCATTCGAAACACTGACTGGGGGTGGCGACCAGTGAACAATCATGTGTAGCCTACCCACGCGTACATGTGGGCCCTCCATGATCCATGTCACCTGCGGCAAAGACATGACATGCGCAATGAGGGAAGTGAGGAGAGCGGCCCGCCCCACGCGCAGAAGGTGCATCAGCTCCACAGACCCAGCAGCGAGTTCAGCAGGGGTCACATGTGCAGGGGCAGCTGTGCCTGGTGTGAAGGCACATGCATATAGACAGCACATCGACCAATGTGTAGTCTGCCCACATCCACAGTCCATCATCATGCGGACATAGGAATTGAACACAGGGCAACACATATTAGTTGGTGCACCCACCGTGACCAACAATGCGCAATCATCGACGTACCCGCCCTGTGCATGGCCCCCCACCCAACGGAGGCACATCCAGTGCCACCATCCCACACACACAAGCCTTCCACGGAACATGCTGTGTCCAATGGTCAGTACAGAGTCAGCGCCCATCTGGTGGATCCTGAACAGGAGACACATGCACACACATGCCAGCTCCCACTATGTACGTCTGCCACCTTGCACGTGCAATGCAACCTCTCACCTGTGACGTGTGACTGCAAGCACACAGCCGTCTTGGCATGGGGCTGTCAATGTGGACACCAGTCAATGTTTCGGGAGCTGTGATCCGTACAGTGCTGTACATAGGGTGCAGTGCTGACACCTACTACTGTCTCATATCCCCTCGTGCCACAGGTCCCACTTGTATTGGCCGCTCAGCCCGTGCCCACATCGTCGTCGTCGTGTGCCATACTCATCCAGCCTCGGAAGCAGTTCCATGCTCAGCAGACACTCATGTTGCCGTGGCGTTGCCGCTTGACGGATATGCAGTCAGTCCCCATCAGCACGCCCCGCAAGTCATTGGGGCCTAGATCCCCATGTGCATGCACATGGCAGTGGTATGTCTCACTTACCATTGCCATTGTTGGGAGACCTGTGGAAGTGTATTGTGGCCGTGCCGTCCCAGCTTGACAGCTGGGCTGTGGCTCATGTGCTTGCTCAGTCATGTCAGTGATGTGTATGCGAAATTGCTATGTGCCGTGTTGCTTTGACATGTGTCCTCTGCCATTTAACCCAGGCGGAGACCGAACATTGACCGCCCATACCAATTGCTGGCGGACATGGACGATACAGAGGTAATCAGGAAGTTTCGGCTGGACAGGCCAACTCTGCATCGACTGTGTGCCATGTTAGAGCCCCATCTCCGTCCCCGCAGGGTGTATCCGACTGCTGTCACCCCCACGGCTAAGGTGATGGCCGCCATGCATTTCTTCGCCACTGGGTCATTCCAGCACACAGTGGGCAGTGGAGGAGGGATGTCCCAGCCCATGTTCAGCAAGGTGCTGAGGGATGTACTGGCAGCCATGATGCTGTACCGGAACAGGTACATCAGATTCCCCAGGGCTCGTGAATTGGCGGCAGTGAAGGGTGCATTCTATGCCCTTGGCAGAATCCCACACGTCGTGGGAGCCATTGACTGCACTCATGTTGGCCTTGTTCCACCACAGGCCACTGAGCACCTGTACCGCAACAGGAAGCACACGCACTCCCTGAATGTGCAAGTGGTGTGCCTTGCGGACATGGTGATCACCCACGTGTGTGCCAAGTTTCCAGGCTCGGCCCATGACGCACACATAATGCGCAACAGCATCTTGCCACGACTGATGGCCAATCTGCAACAGGATCGTGCCTGTATTGTCGGTGAGTATGTGGAGTGGTGTAGCGTGCTGGTTGTGCGATGCTGTCCCCTGTCCAGTTGGAATTGCAACGGTTCTCTGTGTCCCTCACACCCAGGTGACTCTGCGTATCCGAATGGGGCATGGCTGCTCAGTCCATTGAGGAATCCTCGCACCCCAGCAGACGATCGATACAATGAGGCACATGGGAGGACCAGACGTGTGGTCGAGCGTACCTTTGGCCTCCTCAAGTCCAGGTTCAGGTGCCTGGACCGCACCGGGGGTGCGCTGGCGTACTCCCCACAGAAGGTGTGCCAGATAGTGGTGGCGTGCTGCATGCTGCACAATCTGGCCATTCGGAAGCAGATCCCCCTCATTGTGGATGACGGAGATCAACCAGGGCCCCAGCCCGCAGACCAGGACAGCTCGAGTGAGGTGGACAGCGGAGAGGAGGAAGCTGGGAATGTGCGCCAGCAGCTCATCGCCCGCTACTTCACTTGACGGTGAGTGTCCATGTACGACGGATGATGTGTCTGTATCTGTGCAGGTGTGTGTGTGCTGTGCCAGGGTGGCCGTATGTTCACTGCGTGCAGTGTGTCAACGCTCCATGGCCAGGGGTAGTATGCCACTGTTGGTGGCTGTGGCATTGTGCCCTATTGCTCTGTGCGATGTGTGTACATTGCTTGTAGTTGTTGACATGTACTGTGTGATGGGTGTGTGACACACTCATTGAATGTGCTCCTGTTCTGTCTCCCACCCCTAGGTCCCTACAGGCCCTCCGGATTCCATTGCCATGCCACGCATCAGGTGCCTTTCCGCCCAAGGTGGCCGTTGTATTCCGTACAAATAAAGACACAGGGCACAAACAGCAGTTAGTGAAAAAGGTGCATTTATTACAAACTGTGACATGTGATTGTGTGTAAGGTGATGACAAAAGTGGTGCGTGCAGTGACAATGAGCTGTCGGTCATGGCTGCGTGATGATCAGGGTGTACCCACTGGTTCTATGTCCATAGTCCAACACACACATGCCATCCAGATGGCTGTGTGGAGTGGGATCGTAGAGCAAGTCAATGCAGTGGCTGGTCAAGGAAGGCTGGCGGAAGGCTGGCTGGCTGCCTCACTTGCGACTGGAGCGTGCGAAGTCCTCCCGGGAGATCTGTTTCCTCTTCGGACGGCCCCTTCCACGTTTGGGAGGGGGGGTGTGGTGGCGACCTGCTGGTGGTGGGTGAGGTGTGCTCACTGGCTGTGGACGCAGGGGAAGTGGACACTGCTGCCCGAGCCTGCGCCCTAGCAGGTGGTGGCGGAGGTGGTGTTGCTGGCCTTGCCTGTGACCCCACCGCCACCACCAGCTGGCCCATGAGGTCCACGAGTTGGTCCATACGGGACACGAATTGGCCCATATGGGCGTCCATGGACCTCAGCACCCCCAGCACCTCCCGCGTGTCAGTAGCAGACCTGGCCCATTGTCCTTGGGCCTCTTCATAGGCCCCAAGGACTCTGGCCATTTGAGGCAGGGCATGGCTCCCAGGGGAGGCTGGCGTTTCCCTGACCCTGCTCCTCCTACCAGTCCTGCTGCCACCGGCCTGCCCACTAGCCACATTGCACACCACGGTCCTCGCTGTGGCTCCCAGGGTGGATCCAGTCGGCCGGGCCACCACCTGCGCTGGGGCTGGTGCCAGCGAAGACGTGGTGGTGGTGGAGGCGGTGGTGGTCGGTGCGGCGATGGTGGCGGTTGCGGCAGTGGTAGTGGCCGCAATGACCGTGGGTGTGGCCGCAACGACAGTGGCAGCAGGGGACTGGGACTGTTCAGCATCCCTGGATGATGGGTTGGTGGGTAGGAGGGGTCCTGGGGAGCGGCTGGGCCCTGCCACGCCAGATGGGCCAGCTTGGTGGTCCGTGTCCGAAGAGGAGGACAGATCCTCCAGATCCGTGTGTCCTCGTTGGGGGCTTGTAGGCTGGCTGTGCTGGCTGCTGTCTCCATCCCCAGCATCCAGCAGTTCGTCACCTGTGGAGAGAATGAGATTTGTTATTGTGTTGCACCTGGCGGAGTATGTATTAGTCGTCTGACATTGGCAGTTCGTGCAATCTCGTACATGGGTTTCCCGGAGGCGTGTGTGTGGCTGTGGCATCTGTAGTTGTGTGTGCTAGGCAATGGGACTGTGTGCTGTGCACATGTGGCATGGGACGGATTGGCCATGCCGATGGGTGTGTTGCTGTGCCCCTACTCATTGTGACTCTGGTGTATGCAGGCTCCTGGCCCATCCTGGGTCTGGTTTGTACTTTGCTTTTGGAGTTCATATGGAACGCTTAGGAACGCATATGGCAACATGGGGGCCATGCCCCAGATTCGCATTTGGGAGGGGATATGCTTTTGGGGTTCAAATGGAATGCTTAGGAACGCATATGGCAACATGGGGGCCATGCCCCAGATTCGCATTTGGGAGGGGATATGCTTTTGGGGTTCAAATGGAACGCTTAGGAACGCATATGGCAACATGGGGGCCATGCCCCAGATTCGCATTTGGGAGGGGATATGCTTTTGGGGTACATGCTGTGAGCCATGGGTGCCGAACGTGACATGTGTTGTGGCAGCATGACAGTGCATGGTCTGAGGTGTGTGCATGCCTGACATGCCCTGCATATTTGCAGTCTGTTGTGGTTACTGGACATGGCATTGGACGCATCGTTATGGGTGAGTGATAGTTGTGTGCCAGCCAACGTATTGCAGTTGTCCCATCTCCTTGGTGTGCTGTGGGACTGGGGCCTGGTGTGTGTTGTACTTGGGCTGTCCACCGTCCCACCCACTGCACTTTGTGTTCCTGCCACTTACCTGTTACTTGTCGGTTAGTGCAGCTGTGGCGGACACATGGGTGTGGTGGGTGCTCGTTGTGGCGCTTCTGGCATATTTGGGGACCTGTTGGTGGTTACGTGGCTGGCTTAGTGTACACATGTCCCCACGCATCTTACAGTTGTTCTGTTTGGGCTGTGTGTGGTGGTGTCTGTTGCATGTGTGTGTGATGTGTTGTGTGTTGTGTGCTGGACATGGGGGTGTTTGTCCCTGGGAGCTGTGGCATGGTGGTAGTGCATGTGAGTACATAGCGGTGTGCTGGTATACATTAGTTTGTACTTACCAGCCTCCACTCCCCCTGCTAATCCGGCGAGGATCTCCGGATGGATCACGACTCGCACCTTCTCCTCCCACGCTTTGAAGGTCTTAAAGAGCGCGGGATTCCCTCCGCCAGTGACGGCAGCCAGCTCTCTGTTTTTGCCCTCCTTCTTCTTGACCAGGCTCTTTACGTCATTCCAACGTTTGTTTATCTCGGTTCTGTTCCTGGGCAGGGTCCCGACTGCATTGACCTGGTCTACGATCCGGGTCCACATTCTGTTTCTGGTGGCTAGTGGTGTGTGCTGGACCATGTTCCCATAGATTTGTGGGTACACCTTGATGATCTCGTCGACCATGACCGTCAGCTCCATGGGCGTGAACTTGGGCATTCTTTGTGGTGCCATGGTGTTTGTGGTGCTGGTGCGGTGTGTGTTGTGTAATGTGCAGGGGGTTTGTGGTGCCGGTGTTTGGTGGTGGTGGTGGTGGTTGTGATGTGTGCGTTTCTGTGGTGTGCTGCTGTCCTTGCTGTGTCACTGTGTCCTCTCCTCTCCTCTCTGGTTTGCAATGTAGCAAGGGGTTGTGGTCTGTGGGAGTGCTGCTTTTGTACTCACCTATGTGGGTGTGTCCTCATGGTCTGTTGTTTTCAGGTGTGTTGTGTCTGGGGTTCTGGCCTTTGTATTTTTTGTTTGTCCGGGGGGGTGTTTTCGGGATGTGTACTGTGCTTGTGTATTTGTGCGTGCCTTGCTGTGTGGACTTGTTGGCCATGTTGTGTGCTATTGGTTTTGTGTGCGGATGGTTTCTGTGCAGGTACGTGGGCGCCATGGCTTCTGCCGTGTCGATTCTCATCGGCGTTGTTTGCGCTGGCGGGCGGTATTTTTGTTGTTTTTCCGCGCTCATGTCGGTGCGATCGTAATGTCACGTGCGGTGTGTCGGCCGTGAGGGCGGGCGGTTTTGTGTTGTCGTGCGTGTTTCCGTCCGTGGCGGGCGGTTTGACTCCGACTCGGACGATGGCGGGCGGTATTTTGTATGATTTTTCCGCCGATGGCGGTTTTCAGTTTGTGTACTCATAATGGCGTGGTCGGTGTTCAGGCGGTGTGTGCGGGCGGATTTTGCCGCTTCCATGCCTGGCGGATTTTTTACGCCGGGTATCGTAATGTGCCCC